>CATIWQ010015430.1:0-50251 GCA_949673415.1 Euphorbia schlechtendalii
CGTACGAGGAGGATTCTCATATGAAGATCGTCGGATGGTCGAAAATTGTGTGATTCGAGGATAAATTTCCCGAAAAGCCGTCATCATTGAACGCGCGAGCTGGTACAAAATCCCGTGCTCACATCAGGTCTTAATAATATCTAAGTAGCCAAACGACCATTTTACCCTCCTGTATTATTAAGTATATATACCAATACTTATAACTATACTATACTATACTCATACTTATTCCATACTAATTCTAATAAATAACAATCCCAAATGATACTAAAATATTTTAACCAACTATAATTATTTTTCTTTAAATATCATCTTGAAACTATCTATTTAAATATTCAATTTCATATTTTATATTTTTTAAACTAATGTCTAAAACTATATATGATATATAATTATACCATATAATAAATTTCATGACATATAACATATGTATCTAAATGAAAATATGATGTTATGAAATGGGATGTTACATTGCTCCCACTAGCTTTCGCAAGCATATGCTCCTTCTCGAGGAATTCAGCATTTCTATAAATAAGTGCTTTTTGTTCCTTGAGATCATAAAAGGTATAACCCATAGTCTACTTAAGGTAACCTATAAACAGACACCTATCAGACTTAGCACCCAACTTATTTGAACTTATCCTCTTTACAGAAGTGGGACATCCCCAAACTCTCAGGTGAGAAAGAGCTTGTTTCTTGCCATACCACATTTCGTATGGTGTTTGATCAACTGATTTTGAGGGCACTCTATTTAGAATATAAATTGTTCTCTCAAGTGCATAATCCCAAAAGGATCTACTGAGTTCTTCTTTGCTCATCATGGACCGAACCATATCGAGTAGGATTCGATTTCTCCTTTCTGACACTCTATTGTGTTGGGGTGTATAAGGAGGTGTCCACTGGGATAAAATACCATTATCCCTTAGATAATCCTGAAAATCTTGGCTTAAGTATTCACGGCCTTAATATCGGAGGGTCTTGATACTTTTCCCAAGTTGTTTCTCTACTTCGGTTTTGAATTGTTTGAATTTCTCAAAGCTTTCAGACTTGTGCCTCATTAGGTATAAATAACCATATCACGAGTAATCATCGATAAAAGTTATGAAGTAGACGAAACCCTCATGTGTCTTAACACTCATTGGACCACATACATTAGAATATATTATTTCCAAAGTACTTGTGGCATGCTGACCCTTTCCTTTGAATGGTTTCTTAGTCATCTTTTCCATTAAACAAGGTTCGCATGCCCCATAAGATTCCCATTCCATTGAGTCCAAGTTACCACATTTGTGTAACTTAGTTAAGAAAGTCTCATTTATATGGCCTAGACGACAATACCGTAAGTATAAAGATTTCTCATTATCTTCGATTTTTTACCACATTCATATTTAGAATTTCAGATTTAGTATCTAGAATATAAATGCCATCAACACATATTCCACAAGCATAAAGAACATGATCACTTCGAATTTGACAATTATTATTTGAAAATAAAATCTCAAATCCATCTGTTGCTAAATGCGCAACGGAAATAATATTCTTAGTGCAGCAGGAATATAATAGCAATTGTTCAAAACTAAAACAAGGCTATTAGGAAAATGAAGGCTATATGTCCTTACTGTTATTGCAGCAACTCGTGCTCCATTTCCAACTCTTAAGTCCATTTCCCTTTTTACAAACCCCCTAGTATTCCACAACCCCTGCACAGAAGTACATATATGAGTACCATAACCAGTATTCGATACCCATATAGACTCCCAAGAAATTGTAGAGAAACTCTTTATCATGAACGTACCTGAAGTAGATTCCTCACTTGGCTTCTTCTTCATTTGTTTAGAAATCTGAACCTTGTAATCCTTCTTCCACTGGCCAGCCTTGCCACATCAGAAGCAGACATTTATAGTTCCTTTCTTACTTTTCCTCTTCTTGTCAATTTTTTTCTTGGCACTCAGACTCTTTCCAAAATGGGACCCACCATTGGAAGGCTTGGTTTTCTCAACCAGTAGTATAGCCTTTGGATCCTTTTGAATCTTAGGCTATATTGCTTTCAGCATGTTGACCAACTCGGGTAGTGCAGCATCAATCTTGTTCATATAATAATTAGTCACAAAATGTGAATAAATATTTGATAATGAAATAAGAATCAAATCCACTTATAATTCATGATCCATCATGAAACCCAATCGAGTCAGCTTCTCTATATAACCCAATAGTTTAAGAGCATGCTGAGGTGCTAAAGTGCCAGCCTACATCTTCATTCCAAATAAGAGCTTTGATGTATCAAATCTCTCGGACATGGACTGCTCTGAGAAGAGCTCCCGAAGATGGAGAATCATGATGTCTAAGTCCATGCTCTCATGCTATTTCTGAAGCTTAGAATTCATGGTTGCCAACATTATGCCTGCTACCATTTCATGATCCTTTCTGTGCTTCTCCCATGCCTCCTTTTCATTGGTATCAGCATCAGCATCTGGTTCATTAGGGAGGGGCTCATCCAAATAATAAGCTATCCTTTCAAATCTGAATACTATCCTAATCGCCCTAAACCAATCGGTAAATTTTGAACCATCTAGTTTGTTGTCAAGAATTGAGCGAAGGTTTATGTTTGGATTCATTGCTCAACCTAGATATAAGATAGAAATTGTTCAGACATTAGTATATGCACATACATTTAATATAAGGTCTTTAATTAAACACATATTTCCTACTATTTTTATCGACATTCAAATAGCCCATTCTATTGAATTCGAGAAATTTGGTCCAACCAATTTTCCATAGTAGGTAATATCCATAGCCATTCATTATGACCCTCGCTATAGCAGGTCAATCCATAACAATACAACCATGGGTGGAACCCGTCCATTTGCACTCCATGCAATTGCTAGTCCATTTGAGTTCTCTTTCTCGAGACGTGAGTACTTGATTGTACGACTCCTCAAATATATCTCCAATCTAGCATTATCTCCACTGATATGGACAACTAACCCTTTTTGGTTAAGGCATTAACCTCATCAAGTCTCATGACCAAACACATGTTAAGGGAAAGAATGTTGTACATGTCCTTACATCCGTTAATAAGGTTCGTGTGAAGACTTATGACGAGAAGACTATTTACCACCTTAATATTGTTTTAGGGTTTTTATTGGTGTAGTTGGTCTCACCCTAGTCTAGGTCTTATACGATGGATATGATTATGATAATAATAATTCTAGGCTATTTGGAATAATTAATCTAAGGGAATATGCTCAAGATTGGCACATCATAATCATTCCGTTATGCCGAGACTCCACATGGCATGCAAAAATAAGGTCCATGTTTAAGTTCTTATACCTATGTCTATAAGTTTTAATTTAACAAGTTAAACCACGGTTGTAAAACTATATGTGGAATCCAATTCCCATACTAGATTTCAACTAAGTCATAAAAGTCCCTTGGGTAGGCTTGAATCTAATACCGATGGAGATTTCTAGGTAGGAGAGGCCCCCTTAAAGTGAATGAGCAGCCAAGTCCGATCCTTACCAAAATAACCACAGGCACTTCAATTCGTTGTACCATAGATAATTATGATTTAAATATTTCATTCTTTTAATCGAGTGAAGTACTAGACGACCCTTAGTTTAAAGCATTTACACATGTGGAGAAATATTGTTAATTTATATGATAATCACCTAGACTAAGTTTGAGCAAAACCTTAATCTAGTTATCACATCATTTTCAATAACAGGAATTGAAGCCAAACTCATGCATAGCGTACTTTCATCAATTCATAGAAAATATCATTTCAACATATTATCATCAATCTTGCATAGCATAAGGCAGGCTCTGATACCACTGCTGGTTAATTAAGGCAGTAATTGAACATGCAAACTTGCAAGGTGGAATTTCAAAATTTAAAATTAACCCAAAAAGATCTACTAAGCATTCCATGTATATTCTAAGTTGAAATGTTCCATAGATGCTCATAGGTTTATAAAACTTATCAAAAGAAACCTAGCATCTAAGTTAAGAGCATTACCAGTTGATGCATACCTTCCCCTTGGTACGGTGCTCCCTTAGAACAATTCGATAACATTCCATTAGCACTAACCTCCAAATTAGGCCAGCCTCTATGTTTGATCCACACGGATCTTCACCGATAAAAACCTCCCACTTGAGGAAGAACTTGTTGGTAGAAAGAAGGTACTAGTCCACTTGAAAACCAACCTGAAAATATAACTTAGAAGGCTCTCTTCAAAATATGAATGAGCCTCTAGAAGAATTCTTGTGATGATGGAGAAACTCGTAGAGGATCTCAAAAAAAGCTCTCGAAGAAAAGATGTCAAAACTCAGAAGGAAGGCTGAGTTGAAGTAGTTTGAAAGGAGGGGTTGGACCACTATTTATAGTGGGAGGGGAGCAAAAAGCTCCCCTCAATTAGCAATGTGGGATGGGATTTCCCATCCCACAAAACAGGCTAACCACGCGGAGCTCCAAGCTTTGCAGGTCAACCCGCCGCACAGCCCGCTTGTGCGAGCTGTACGGTGCCTCCACAAGGAAAGCCTTGTGGGCTTGCCTTGTCCCACAAGCTTGCCTTGCAAGTTATCCCGCAAACCCAGCTTGCAGGTTGCTGGCAGCATGCGCTAATCATGTGCTAGCGCATGCTAGTGACCCGCGAGCAATTTTTGCTCGCTGGTTGACGCGCAGGCCCCACCTACGAACATCCCATGTTCGCGAGGCCCACTTGCAACGGGAAAAATTCCCTTGCTCACCTCTGTGCAATTTTTTCGAAAACCCCCCATTTCCTTAAACTTTTAATTATTATTTGGTCCAACCAATTAATAATTCATCCAATGATTTTGACCTTCTTAATATTCTTAACATAGGCCCAATCTATAAGTTCTTTACATAGTCCAGCAAGGACCCAAAGTGTGTGACCTCATAGGATCCCGAAGTATAGAGCCGCTAGAGGTTAACCTAAACTTGGCTTCCCATCCGAGAACCTTTAGGCTTAGTGGTCCAGACTGATATGGAACCTGATAACTCTAGACTATCAAATGGGCTTTCTAGCAAAGGCATATGATTCCTCAATACTCAGGAAATCATGTGCCTGTGACTTGATCCAGTTTTGCTATAGTAATAAATACAATACACTCCTTCCATCAGGTTAAGTATCATCCTGTTTATTGAGCTCCGATTAAGTGTTAGCTCATGTAATAGCCGTAGCTATCTGGAATTAGACTTATTCATGAAGAACATCACTCGCCATAATGTATCAAGATTGACTAGAAACCCATTCTATCAATCTTATACTCTAGTCAGAGGTTTTGAGTGTGTCTTTTCAACAAGAGGCCTTAAGGTACAACTCCCATTATATCACTATATCATGAGCGATGGATCCCATCTTGACTACTCGACTTACCAATGAGTGATCATCACTATACCCATAATCACCCGTATTTTCCAAACACTAGGTATGAATAAGTATGACCCAAAGTATAGCAACTCCCACACAATGTAATCAATATCTCAAGTCTAAGGATACTTGTACTGCTACTACAATAAGACATGATACCAACACATGGATATAGTTATTTTTGAGTTTTTGTCTTATAGCGATCTCCAATGTATTACCTGAATACATTCATGTATTAACTCAAGGTACCACCTTCATCTCGTGAGATTGACTGCTTGGAATTAATCAAGGAGTAAGCTTACACATGCCAGTTAGTCCTCTTCATTGATGTCTAGTCTCCATGAAACTATGACTAGAGATATTTATACTATTCATAGTAACAAGTGTGTGCAGTTCTCACACCATATAGCTCCCACTATATCCTCGCACATTCACGCTATGAATTAATCATGGACTTTATCTTATCAATACGCATATATAATAACACATATATATGATACCAGCGAGATACATAATTTAAATAAACATTGATAAATAACAAAGATGCCTTTATTATTGATATTAATAATCTGAAAACTATTTGTACATTATAACTAATAAAGATATATCGCCCTAATTGCCTCTAGGGCATACATCATGTCTAACTTTAATAATGTTATCCTTTGCTAAAATATCTGTTTATTTCCTTGTTACTGTAGGTTTCTATTTAGATTGCTGAGAAATGGCATGTATCTATACTAATTATCATGTGCCTCTGTCGTTTTGAATATAGCCTTAACTAGTGTATTTCCTAGGACTTTGTTCATGCATAGAACTTTTGGAAACTTTTAAAATTTCAATGCTAGATCCAAATTCCCAATGTAGATAATTTGAATGTTGCTTGTACCACCTCAAACTAACTTTAGATGCTTTAGGATCTTATTCTAACCAGCTAGGGTTTTGATAGGTAACAATGACCGACTCAATGTCCACCATTAGTAGCCAAATGAGTAGGGAGTTTACCGAAATGAGCTCATGGTACTTTAAACCTTTAAGCGTAGATTATACTAACTTTGTCTCTCCCTTTAGGCTACCCTATTCTCTCGAAGACATGTCTGATATAAATTCCAACAACGACCGAGTGAATCGTAGTCAAGCTACCATGAGTTTCCAATCCTCTTCTACAGTAGCCTAGGCCAAACTTGATGAAGAGATGGGTCGGGCTCTAGTAGCACCACCTAAACCCCAGGCTGAGGCTTCTCCTAGGATGATGAGGGTAAAATGAGCCTCGACTCGCCCCATGGGGAGGCATGTTCTACTCACCCTACCACATTAGCTAAGGGGAAGGGTAAGGCAAGGGAAGTGGCATATCCGATTCCTCAAGTAGATCTTATTGAGTTGCTTCAAGATGAGATGGATTTGGCATTTTAAATGGAGGTGTTTCCCTAGTTTAAGGATTGCGAGATTCTTCTTCCCTCAAAGACTCAACGAATTATGCGTCCACCTCAAGGGTATTATGGGATTTACATCAACCAGATTTGGTCTTGTTTTGACTATCCGCTTCTTGAGGAGATAAGTGAAATGTTGAGGGAATTTTGTCTTTATCTAGCTCAACTCCACCCCAACGCTTGGATTGATTTGGTGGGTCATTACCTTATCTGTCAGGGTCTAAATATATCGTTTGATGCTGAAATCTTCAAGCGGGTGGCTTCGCCAAGGAAGACCAAGAATGAGGACCTCTGTCACTTTGCTCATTGGGGTAGCTTTTACTCGTTCACAAATAAGGTGGATTCGGTGAAGTATTTGAAGCAATACTTCATCTTCATTAAGTAAGAGAATCACCATCCATGGTTTCCTACGAAGTGGAACTTGGCGCTGGACTACACCTATAGCTTTACCAGCTTGGATTATAGGGTAAAAGCCTTTAAAGCCCTCAGGGAAGGCTTGTGGCCATGCCAATACATCAGTTGGGCCATGGCTAAGAACATTAGGATTATCGAGCCTGGCTAGCCAGACTACATTTATTATCCTGGACCAAAAGTTTTTCCAAGTATACTTATACTTTGTTTTTAGTTTGTTTTCAAGAAGCTTAAGTTCCCAGACCTTAGCGTACTTGTACAAACTATAGCCAAGCGGTCTAAGGACTACAAGCGCTCCAAAGAGCGAGAGGAGGCCAAACTGATAAAGGGTTCAGTTAATGCAGTGCCTGGTGGCTGTGGGGTGGATCCACAAAAGAAGAAAAGGAAGCGCAAGATGAAAGATACCAGAGCGGATAAAGAGATTCAGGTAGAATTGCCTCATTCTTCTACAATGGAAGAGACTCCCATCCAACTGGTAATAATTTTGTCAATTTTATAAATTTTGACTTGTAGTTTATCTTTGTTTCCAACTCCGTTTTCTTTTCAAGAAATCAACTTGGATGTCCCGGTCGAATCATCGAGGCAGATATGCTCTGACTCAATCTGAGCTGATTTGTTATTCTTGGCTGGTGACATCTCTTTAATCTACTCCGCCTTGGTTTAAAATGTTTTGACAACCATTCTACCCTTTCCTTTTGAGAAGGATGAGTTGGAGGCCCAAACAATAATGCAAGCATCGAGGGTTATGTTGACGCTGAGTACTGAGGTTTGTTTTGGTTTAGTGCCCTGTTTATGTGTGTCTTTCTTTTCATAGTGTAATATTTGGGTAGATGGCTTCTGGGTGGCTAACTTGGTGAGGAAGAGCCGCAATGTGAGCCGGATGGTGCACACTTACCAACTCACAATTCAAGAGTTGGAAAAGTCGAAGAAATAGATTTTTGAGTTGGAGGTGGAGAAGGCTCAAGCTAAGGCGGATGATGTTGAGTTGACTCGAAAGCTCGAGGAATCTAAGAAGAAAGCTGAGGAGCTTGCTCAATCTCACGACAAGCTTGAAGAGAGCGTGTCAAATTATGAGGAGGATATCCCAAGGCTATAAATTAGTATAGCCAGGGAATACTTAATCTTACCTTTGAAAGTTGAGAATACGGGTGTAGGATTTATGAGGCTTGCAAGGAGTGCTGCCCCGACCTACATGAAGATCTTGTTGCGGGTATCAAGTATCCCAATGAGATGGATGAAGAGGAGAATATCCTAAAAGACTTGATTTTTGAAGATCAAGATGCTAATAAGGAGGGTGATGCTCCTTCCTTAACCTCCCCCAAGGCTACTAAGGGGGCAGAGATTAGGTTTTGTCATTTGCAATTTTGTTTTTTCGTATAAGTACTTTGGCCTTTTTTGGCTTTTTATATACAATGTCTCAAATTTTTTTTCTTTATCTTGATTTATTTGTGCCACCTTGATTTGAGCATTGCCTTGATTGTTAATTTACACGCCTTATTTTGCAAATAACCAAGTCATCTGAGTATGGCCTAGCATCTGCCATAAAAAATTTATGTCTTAGGCATTTGAGCTACTTAGATTTGTGTATGGCCCAGTATTCAACCTTTTTTGTATATTTTTAGGTCTTATGCTTTTGAGCCGCCTAGATTTGTATATAGTCCATTGTTCCGCCTTTCTTGTAAATTTTTAGGTCTTATGCATTTGAGCATCCTAGATTTATATATGGCCCATTATTCCTCCATTTTTATAAATTTTTAGGTCTCATGCATTTATATGGCCCATTGTTCCGCCTTTTTTTGTAAATTTTTAGGTCTTATGAATTTGAGCCACCTAGATTTATTATGGCCCATTATTCCTCTAGTTTTTAAAATTTTTAGGTCTTATGCATTTGAACCACCTTGATTTGTATAGCTCTTAATATTTTGTTATGTTTTTTGCAATCTCAAAGTATGATCAGTACTTAAATGTGCATGTTTTAAATGAACGACTTTTATTAAACATATTATAAAAATACATCCATGAATTCTACGCATCCGGTTATCTACCTCTTCTATGGGGTTTTGCCTCATTAAAAACTTCTGATGGAAAAAAACCCAGTGGGAAAAAGCCCTAAAGAAGAAAGAGTACGGTGACCTTGATCCCTTTAAGGGTTGTTTTCTATGTAGTATGGCCTGAGCTTTGAAATGTTCCAAGTTCTTGGTACCTCTTTGCCCCCCATGGTGTGTAGTTTGTAGGTTGTTGGGCCTACAACTTGTGAAACTCTGTAGGGGCCTTCCCATTTTCTCCTAATTTATATTTGCCATCTCATGCTTATGAGGTGGTGGCATCTTTTAAGACCAAGTTGCCTTCCTTGAGGCTAATTTCTTTGACCTTTCTGTCATGGTACTTGGCAATTTTGGTCTTGTAGGCTGCCATGATGATGCAGGCTCTTTCCCTTTTCTCTTGTAAGTCATCTAAATTATATCTCATGTTGATGTCATTTTCCTTCTCCGTGTAGTATACAACTCAATCGGAAGGTGTGCTAATTTCAATAAGAAGTACCGCCTTAACCCCATAAACTATTGTAAAGGCATCTCATCGATTGATGTGCATGGGGTAGTTCGGTATATCCATAAGATGTTAATAAGCTCATCTAACCAAACTCCTTTCCTTTCCATCACCCTATTCTTGATTCCTTGGCCCACAGTTTTGTTTGTGACTTTTGTTTATCCATTTGTTTATGGGTGGGCCACTAAGCTGAAATGGTTTTCGATCTTAAGTTCTTTGCAGAATTTTTTTAGAATTTTCTAGATCTAAATTGATTGCCAAAAATTAGAGATGATTTTTTTTGGTACACCAAATCGTGTTATAATGTTCTTTTGGACGAAGTCTAAGATCCTTTCTAGAGTGATAGTGCTGAGTGCTACCACCTTAACCCATTTTGAGAAATGACCGATGGTTACTAAGATCCATTTTCTTTATCCGCTTGCTTTTGGCAAAGGTCCTACTATGTTGATTGCCCATGTTACAAATGGCGAGGCGGTTAGTAATGGATGTTGAATTACGTGTGGCACATGATATTTCTGTGCGTGAAAATTTGACATTGATGGTAGGATTTAATGTACATTTCTACGTCGAGGTTCATGGATTCCTAATAGAACCCTATAAGGGTGGCTCTTCTTATGAGCGTAACAACTGCCTAGTGTGAGCCATAGTCACCTTCATGCAACTCTTGTAGAATTCTTGCTCCTTCTTGAGTCGTTATGAACTTTTTTCTAGGCATTGGAGTATGAATTTCTGTAGAGCTCACCATTCATCAAGGAGAACTTCATGGCTCTCCTCACTATTTGGTGGCTTCGGTCTTGTCTTCCGGCAATTGTTTACAGGCCAAATACTCATATAGTGGTTTCATCTAGTCTACGTCTTATTTTTCTACCAACAGACTTGCATCTGTCTCACCGTTGTTTGGATGAGTGATTATCTCATACGGGCATTTGAGGTTCTTCCATCCCTCATTAGTCAAAACCGCCTTGGCTAATTAATCTACCTTTTCATTCTCCTTCCTCGGAATATGCTCGATTTTCATTGCGGTTCCTTTTGACTTTAGTTTCTCTATTAGGTTTCGTACCTTACAAAGATACTTAGCCATTTCTATTTCTTTTGTCTTGAAACTTTAGTTGATTTGATTTGCTACCAACCTTGAGTCACTCTTGAGTAGCAATAGGTCGAGCGGTATCTCGCAAGCTAGCTCTAGCACCTTGATGACTATCTCGTACTCTACCATGTTGTTAGTGGTGAGAAATGCCAACTTGGCTACGTATGAGAATCAAATTTTTTCAGGGCCTCTAATGTATATGCCGATGCGGGCTCCTTCTTAGGATGAGGCCCCATTCACTAGGATTTTCTATTCTTCAGTCTTAAATTCTATAACCAACTCAAGCCTTGCAAATTCTACAATGAAGTTCGCAAGCATCTGTGCTTTCATCGCACTTTTGCTTTCAAATCTTATATCATGCTCCCCCAATCGGATGGCCCATTCAGCCAGTCTCTTAGATGTTTCTAGTCGTTGTAGGACTTTCTTGAGTGGGAATTGGTTCTTACCACCACTGTGTGTGCTTGGAAGTATGGCCTTAGGCGGGTGGAGGCATATATAAGGGTCAGGGTGAGCTTTTCGATCTAGGGGTATCTGAGTTCAACGTTTCTCAGGACTTTGCTGGTATAATATATTGGAAATTAGTCTTGTCATTCTTCTCTTACCGGCATTATTCCTAACGCCTCGTTAGTAGCAGCTAGGTACATGTATAGAACATCATCTGCTTAGGGTCTACTTAAGAGCGGTAACTTCCCTAGGAATTTTTTTAGCTCATCGAATGCTTGTTGACAAGGTTGATCCCACTTGAAATTTTTATCCTTCTTCATGGCTTTGTAGAAAGGCATGCATCTTTTGGCAGAGAAGGATATAAATCTCCCTATAGCATTAATTCTGCCATTCAACCTGTGGATGTCATTCAAAGTCCAATGCGGTTCCATTTTCAAAATCACCTCAAAATTTTCTAGATTTTCTTCAAGACCTTTTTACGAGATCATAAATCCTGAAAATTTTCCTCCCTTTATGCCAAAGGTGAACTTTTCAAGGTTAAGTTTCAGGCGGTAATTTTGGAGCTTGATGTCCTCCACGTGGGAAGCTTCATCTTTTCTTTTTGTGATCATGTCATCTACATAAACTTCCATTAATTTTCCTATCTCGCTTTTAAACATGTCAATTACCAGCCTTTGATATGTTACCCGGCATCTTTAGTCCAAAAGGTATAACGGTGTAGTAGTATGTGCCTTTGTGGGTTATGAAAGAAGTCTTTTCCTCGTTGGCAGGATGCATGAGTAATTGGTTATACCTGCATTTGGCGTCTAATAATAAATAGATTGCGCAGCCCACCATTGCATCCGCCAATTGTCTTTGGGAGTTGCCTTGTTCTTGTCAGTGAAGTCTAAACACGTTCTGTAAGCTAAACTCGGTTTCTTTACCAGTACTACATTGGATAGCCAGCTAAGGTACTTCACTTCTCTGATGTGTCATGCCTTTAAAAGTTTGGCCACCTCTTCTTCAATGGCTTGTTATCTTTCTGGTGCATGTTTCCTCTTCTTTTGGATTACCGGCTCAGCATTCAGATTTAGGCTCAACTTGTGTTGCATTATCTCAGGCTTGACGCCTTCTAGATCTTCAGAGGACCATGAGAAAACGTGTTGTTGGTTAGTGAGCATGCATATAATTTCAACCATTGCATCATTGCAAAGGTTTTTGCCAATCTGCAGTGACTGCTCTAGTCCTACCTTCAGTTCTTCTAACTCTTCAACTGCCTTGATCTTATTTTTATGGTTCGGCTCATATTCCTCCTCCACGAGGAGTGATTCTCTATGTAGGGAAGCCAAGTATGCTTCTTGTACTACCTGTCGGTTACCTACTACCACCATCGTTCCTTTATTTATTGGTATAAAAAAATACCAAATCCATTAAAGATATGAGAATCCGGGTTTCCGTTTAAAAGGGTCTACCTAAAATAATGTTGAAGCCGATTGAGATGTCGATGATTATGAATTCTACGTCTCCTCGGTACTTGTGTTTGAGGCTATCCATCTCTACCTCCCAAAGTAACTTCGCCCAACGACTGTATAGGCTGTCTATTCAATCCAATGAATGGTGAGCAGCCCGCCTGGATTCTAGAGTGATGTACTCTCAATTTTTCAATGACACTCTTGGTGATAATGTTCACCGAGCTACCTGTATCTAACAAAATCCTTCTTACCATAAAGTTCTCCATCGTTGCCTCGACAATGATAGGATATGCGTGTGGCTTTTCGACCAGAGAGCACTTTTTGAATGGTTTTAAGATTTCTACCTCGTCATCCACATTGGATTTCTTTGAGAATGAGCTCTTAGCTCTCTTTTTTTGTGACTCGAACTCTGGTCTGCCTACGATCACCGTGATGACTCCTTTTATACAGCTTGCTTTTTTATTGGAGTCGTCTTCTTTTTCATCTTCACTTCCATTATTCTATCCTGCTTTTTAGAAATTCCCTTCATGAATTGGCTAAACTTGCCAGCTTTGATCAAATCATGTACAATATCTACTAGAGTCTTGCATTCATCGGTACGATGACCTTTAGCTCTATGGTACTCGTAGTATTTGTTCAAATTTCTTCTCAGAGATACTCCTTCTGGGACTTTTGGGAAGCAGATATTCTTCTTCATCGGGGTCTTCTTGATAGCTATTAAGATTTATCTCAGAGACGCATTTAATTTGGGGTGGTTTTCCTCTCAATCCTGATACCCTCCCTTGCTTGATCTGCCTCCGCTTTTCTACCTCCTGTCATCATATCTAGGTCTATCATCTCTCTTCACTTCTTTTCCCTAGCTATCTCTCCTACGGCTGAAATTAATTTCATCTGTTGCGATCAAATCTTTAGCCATGCCAAGCCTCTGCTGCAAACTTTTAAGATGTCTTGTCAGGATCACATTCCTCAAATCCTTATTTCTCGTTCCTTTTAGCATCACTTCTTTGGCGATGCTGAAATCTAAGTCTCAAACTTCTAAGCATTCTTTGTGAAAGTGATTATAGTATTCATGGAGGCTCTCTTCCGGGCCCTGTATGCTCTCATGCAAAATTCTCGTTACCAATTAGGCTGTGGCGTAGCCTATGACATGTTTGTAGAACGTATCGCTTAGCTTGCCCAACTACCTATGGAGTTGGGAGGGAGTGAAGTAAACCATCGTGTTGTTGGGCTGCCTAGAGTAGTTGAGAAATATCTGCATATGTAGGCTTTCGTGGCTCTCGGTAGCATAGTAATTTGGGTTATCTTTTCCTGTATACCTATCAAATGAAGGAATGTAAATAAGTTTTGGAAGAGTTTGTTCAAGAATATTTTTCTTAAAAGGAGAAAATTTGTTCTAGATGTGGCCTCTTGGAAGGGCACTGCCAACTTCGCGAAAACCTTCTTGGCTTTCTTTTCAAATTCTGAGTCTTCCTCCTCTTCCTCGCTTTCCATCTCAGTGGCTCATTTAAGCCTTTTGATTTTTGGGATAAGTTCAGGCAGCGCGTCTGTTCCCAATCCTTGGATCGCAACCAATGTTGGTCCAATGTCTCCAGGTGGTATGTGACTGTCTTTCATGGCGGCTGCTAACCTTTGGAATAGGGATAGTTATGTAAATTAAACAATTAACCCTTGTCTTAAGTTAGGCTGTGAGGTGGTTTCGTATTGGACTGTTGTAATTGGTGTAGAAAAAATCAAGGGATTTGTGTGGGGGATGGGTGGTGTAATGGTAGGAATTGTCATGTTATTGTAAAGATGAGGCTGTATGTGTCCTTAGGATGCACTATCAAAATCCTTCACTAGATTGCGAGGCAAAACTGTTTTCCGTCTGGATATGGTTAATCCTTCATTAGATTACGAGGTAGAATGTTCTTTTGTGTGAATTGAAATTCTCAACTAAGCAAGTAAATTCAGTTCACGCTCAACACACCAATGAAGAATTAGTCTGAAATATGGTTCCACGCGCTAACTCTCTAACTGAAAGTGACTCCTTAATGCTCCTTCAAACGTGGCTTGTGGGTTCCTGCAAGACACAAAACTATTGCTATGGGGACTAGCTGTGTGACTGGTGTAGCCTCTCCGATGCTTAATTTAGATCAGAATTAGGCAAGGAGTTTAAGTGTTTAGACTACGTACCTTTTAGTGTTGACCCAAGGGATCCTTTATAGGCTTCAAATGTCTCCAAGAATGGTTAGAAGAGTGAATCATATTTAAGTAGAACTCTTGTCTAAACAGATTCCTATCCTCTTGATGGGATAGAGTTTGTCACTTATGAGAGTCCTAGCTAATGAAGACTATCTTTAGAGATAGAATCTCAGTTGGATTCTATCCCTGAACCAGCGGGATCTGTCTAGGCCAATATGTCGACTCATCTTTGATGGCCTCTTGTACCCATCCCCTAAATGAGATAAGTGAAGACTTGGTCTTATCAATCTTTGGGAGGATGTGGTCCGCCTGGATGGTTTCTGAGTGGTAGGCACGCGCCTAGCAATATTTGACTATGTTATCATCATTTAATTTAAATAATTAATTACAAACGTTAAACTTTACAAACATCATAACAAACATTGAATTATAAAAACCGAAACCTAAAATTGTAATATCATACGCCTAGAGATATGCATTAGCATAACCAATCTAAAACCCTAAACTACTAATGGTTTAGCACACAAGTTAACTAAATTAATACCCATGCATTACTCAAAACACTGAGATACTAAACACAAAACCCAATACCGCCTAGCCTTCTAGAGTAAGGTTTACCATTCCATGGAAAAATGATAAAATATGCATAGCCATGCACGTCACGTTATCAGAATACATGTGACACTAGCATAAACCCATGAAAATGGTTAGAGAAAAGGTTAAAGTATTCGTGGACGAGAAGAAAAGATAGCTAAAAAGTGAGCTACTGGTCCTTCCTCCATCATTGGAGCTCCTAGGAGCTGTGATCAGGTGAATATATGTCGAAATGGCAAGGTAAAGGGTTGTAATGAGAACACATGTATGGACATGAGCAAGGTTAGTGTTTTTGTTGAACCTAAAAACTTTTTACATTGAAAAAAGAGGAGGATGAACTCTAATTTTCTAAAATTTTCCACCATATATTCATCACCAATGTCAATACGAACTTCTGTCCGGGGGTTGCTGTGAGCGGACGAAACGAAGCGGTGGGCCGAAGGCATGCGGGATAAGAGGCACGCTCCACCGGGGTGTTTGGAAAATGGTTTGTGCCGAGCAAGGGGCCCAGGGAAAAGTTTTGAAAGAGGGTGAAAATGTTTATTCAGATCGGTTCAAACCCGAATCCACCGTCTCTCGTTGTGGAGTTGCCACCTGGATTAGCTCTTTCCAGGAATTAGAGTCTTGTGAGGCTTAACTTCCTGGAGACGGTCCAACAAGACACAGAGATTCGGGTTCGGGATAAGTTTCTTATTTCTTATTAAATCACATTATATTACATCTACAGAAAATCGTATTCTCTTAGTTATGCATATTCGCACTTAATTCATTTTCGAGTTTAAAATGCATGATTTAAAACATATGTGAAAAGCATTAAATCATACATCAAGCGTTAAATAAAGGCAGGAAAGTAAATGCGGAAGAATAAATTAATAAATTACAAGATTCGGGGGTTTCATCCGCCCACCTAATCTATTAATTACAATTCTCGTACAAATATTTGCAATACCCGAAGGGAAATAAATCCTAGACATCATCTAACCTGCATCACAAAGATTAGCACAAGATATAGCATGTATGTTTGGTTTTGTTTTAGCGATATCGGTACCGATGTCGACGTTCCAGACCTGCATGAAGACACAAAAAACAGCAGAAAACCGCAAAAACATAATCTAAACTTCAAATGCTTATAACTTTTGCTATACTTAACGGATTTTGATGATCTTTATCATTACGGAAAGCTCAATATGTGTAGAATATGTTAATTTAAACAAAAATGCAAAAAAGATTTAAAATCATACTGCAAATAGCGAAAGACAGAATGGTGCGCAGAAAACTATAATTACCGAAAACAAAGAGAAACTTCAAAATGAAAAGAATATAAATGTAAGCACGACTCTAGGAACTCAGAGGCTTACCCATTATCTATGAATCCACTTTGTTTGGTCCACGAAAACACTCGAAAAGTCCTCCTTGTTTCTTTGGTTCGGAATTGCCGGTTTTCGACGGAAACGGAGAGTTAGAAATCTCCGATGATGGGAAGGCTGAAACTTCTGGGATTTTGTGTTGTAAAGAGGGAAAAAGAGGAGGTATTAGTCCTAATTTTCCAGAGTTTTTGAAGGTTAGAATGATACTAAAACCAATCCTTTTGAAGTTTTAGTAGAAAAGTTTGTGTTTTTGTGTGTTTTTGTGTTTTGGATTTATGGTGGCTTTTTGGCTGGGATTTTGTTGAGTTTGTAGAGAGCTCTTTGTTGAGTTTTCTCTCTGGGAATAATTCCTTTCATCCTTCCCCTTGCTGAATCTCTCCCCCTTCTTTTTTCTCTTTTGTGGAACTCCCTTCAATCCAAAAGTCTTTATGGTTCCCCCACCATTTTGTCATTTCTCCCTCCTTTTCTTCCCCCTTGTCAGTTGGTAGCTTGTGGACAAGCTATCTGGTGGAAAAAGTCCGAATTTATGGGTGGAAAATGGGTTTTTGTCGGAAAAATTCGGTGCCAGCTATTTCTGTCTGTCTGAGCGATCGATATCGTTAACGATATGGGGTGATATCGTTAATGATATGTAGTGATATCGTTAACGATATCACTCAATATCGTTAACGATATTGATTGGCCCAATGGGCTTTTCTTGGATTAGGCTTTCAAATAGGGGAGAAAGGTCCAAAGAAACAAGGTAGATAATTTCCGGATGATTTCGGGACCCTACAAAATGTGAAAAGCTAACAAGGGAAAAATTATAGCTTCATCATCGAACTCGTGAGTCGGGAGTAAAAATCCCATGCTCACAGACTGCCCCTCGTGGGATCACTACTAATTATGAGATTAGTATGGTCCCACGATTGAAAGAGCAGCAGGGTTTAGAGATAATACCTGCCCAGTCGCGGTTGGCACTCTTCAGGGATGATGCTTGGAAGCTTCCCTTTAGGTGCGACATTGTCGGGGATTGCTCTCTCCGTGCCCCTTGATGTGAATTGCCCGTTTGGTAATGATTGCCCCTTGTGAGTTGACCGTGATACTCGGAACTACTGGGGAAAGGATGAAAGCCGTGTGTTCCATGCCTTTGATGATACGTTGACTGCTGTGAGTCTTCGTTGGAATCTTCTGTGGGATGGTTGACCATTGTGGTCTGCCCCTTGTGAGCTGACCGTGACACTCGGAACTGCTGGGGAAAGGATGAAAACCGTGTGCTCCATGCCTTTGATGATACGTCAACTGCTTGTGAGTCTTCGTTGGAATCCGCTGTGGGATGGTTGATTGTTGCGGTCTGGGAAAACGTTTGAACTGTAGAAAGTTCGGATGACTGTAAAAAGTCAGGAATTTTAAACCGTAGAAGGTTCGGATGATCGTGAAAAGTTGAGATTTTGAACCGTAGAAGGTTCGGATGACTGTGAAAAGTCAAGAATTTGGAGGATCGTAATAGGTCCGGTGACTGTGATAAGTCAAGAAGTTGGACTGTGAAAAGTCCGGAAGTTGGACTATGAAAGGTCCAGATTTTTGAACCGTAGAAGGTTCGGATGACTGTAAAAAGTCAAGAAGTTGGAGGACCGTAATAGGTCCGGTGACTGTAATAAGTCAGGGAAATGTGGACCGTAATAGGTTCGGTGACTGTAATAAGTTAGGAAAATGAGGTTCGTAATAGGTCCGGTGACTGTAATAAGTTAAGGAATGTGGACCGTAATAGGTCCGGTGACTGTGATAGGTCAAGAAGTGAGGACTGTAATAGGTCCATTGAACGATGTGGACTGTAATAGGTCCCTTGTGAGCCGAAGGGATTCCTGCAAGAATGAGGAATTTTATTAGTAGACATATTCATGGTATATATTTTAATTCCTTGATTGAGATTGCTGAAAGCAAAAAATTTTGCCCCTTCAATCAAGAATTAAAATATAAGGGTTCCGATAAACACGAAAATTTGAGTTTGAGAATTCGGGGATATCCCGATGACTGCTCCGTTGTCTTGGGAGACTTTTGGGATGTTGCGATGCTGCTTGAAGGAGGCCTAGATTGACTTTGAATTGACTTTTAACTTGAATGGGCCATCATCTTGTTTGTAGGTTCCTCATGTGGAGGTGGAGTTTGTTGTTGGTACGGCATCGCCTCGGTTTAGCATTGCCTTGACCTGTAAATGACATGATGAGTATGCATGCATGAACAATATTTATCTTATGATGCATGTTCATCTGCTGCAGGCATCGTGGGCCTCGTTCATTGAAGAGTCTTCCCTCCTGCTGGTGCATGATTGCCCCTAGGGTTTATCCTGTTGAGGATTCCATGAACAACTTCCTCAAAGTGATAACCATGGGTTCGTTGAATCAGATTTGAGTTCAAAGCTTGAATCTGATTTGAGGAAAGCCTGGATGAGTTGTTGATTCCGTACTGTGTTGGCGATGATTGCTTGAAAGCCGTTTGCTTGCCGTACACGTATCGTTCAGAGGAGGAGATGATGAATTTGATGTTGGTTCTAATTTCTGCATAGATCGCCCTTGCAGGTTTTCAATCTATCGAACCTTGTCTTAATTTTTACCTGGATCGCCCTTTCAGGTTTTCAATCCAGCAGACTTTTTTTTCTTTTTTTCTTTTTTTTATGTGGATGTTTACTTGCGATATTCTACCATTGGCATGCAAGCAATCAAAATAATCATATGCATAAAGATTCAGCAAAAATGGCAATTCATTAATGAACTTTAACAGGGGTATAAATGTTTCAAATAATTTGACTCCTGCCATTGGTTAGCCTTTTCAGGTTTTCTAACCAATGTGTTTCTCTCAATGTCCTAAGTTTTGCCTGAGCCGCCCTTTTTGGGTTTTCAACTCAACAGACTCTTCTTTTTGTGTTTTGAAAAGAAGCCCTAATTTTTTCTCAACTAACCGAGTGTTAATTGACAGGCTGAATTACAAATTTATTTTTTTATTTGTACCACTTTTTAGAGATTTATTTCTTTCGCCTATGCGTGATAGCAATTGTGTAAGATTTGATTGATTTGGTAGATCGATCGATGTTGATGTCCATGACTTCATTCGTTCAGCATTTCTTGCTGATTGGTCGATGCCCTCGCCGCTTTGCTAGTTTGAGGTGTATTTGATGATGAGATGCCCCATAAATAATAGTGAGCCTCGTGAGGGAGTTGTTGACTTGTTCAACAGTTTGACTCCTTTAACTTTGACTCTCATTTGCTCATCCCTTGAATGATGTGTGGTGGAGTGGCTGACATGTTCAACGCTTTGACTCCCTTTTTGTGACGTGGCGCCAATTTCTTGATCAGGTTGTGATGGAGTTGTTGACATGTTCAACGATGTGACTCCTTCATGGCATTGTGCTAGTTATTGGGTCCCAAATTGCCTGGTTGACATTTCGGCCTTATTCTAGCTTTGATCCTTGTGATCTTTGTGTGAGTCAGTGGACATTTCGTGTTTGAAGATCTTTCCATCGACCTTCCATCCTTGTATGATGAGGTGATTAATATCACGCATTGTTTAAGTACATGTATTTATCTCTCATTTTCTCACAAGAGTCAAATCATTTGAATTTATTGTGGGAAATCCATTTATACCCAAATTAATTTCATGAATGATGTGTCACATGTGCTAAAGACATTATGCATATGTTTATGAGAATGCGTGATGTCATTGATAGAATATCAAGCAAGCAAGCAAAGTTTAATTTACAAATACAAAAGCCTCATGGGCCAAGTAGCTGATAGCTAATTTATTACATAATAAAACATGTGTTATTCTAGCGGCCTTCTGATTCCAAGAGTTCCAGGGATTCGAAGTGTTCCATCCTATCTGCCTTCTCAAACACTTCTTGATAGCTCTGGAAGGTGTTTGACCCAAATTTTTTCCTATATGATGGCAGTGCACCGTCCAAAAGCTTGGTTATCATCTCTAGAAGAGTTAAGTGAGTCTTAAGCTTAACCTAAGTTGCCATCCATCATGTGTAGTAGGATTTGAAATTCTCACCCTGTTCCTGCCTTATAGCTTTTAGATGTTGCATCATGGTTTCCATTTGAGAGTTGAAACCATAATGCCCCAGCATGGCTTGAGCGAGGCTATTCCAATTGGTAGATATGTTTGGCAGGAGATGGCTGTACCATTCATCGACAGGGTGGCCCAAGGTGACGACAAAGAGCTTAGCCATCATCCGTTCGCTGATCCCAAATGCCCTCATCACTGTATGATAATGTGTTAAGTGAGTACGCGGGTCACCAGATCCTACATACTTCTCGAACTGTGGCATTGCGAAGTTCGGGGGTAAGATGTCTTCATCCCCAACAGTTGGTTGTGCTGGGTATGTGTTCATAGGATGACTACCACGAGTGGCCAAGAATTGTTACCATTGTTCTGCCATTCCTGGTTGTCGAAGGATGGCATCCATTGTGCTTGAATAAGAGCCACATTGCCCTTGGGGATATGCCACAAATTGGGGCAGTTGAGGTGCATAGAACTGTGAGGTGGCCGACGTATTCCCATTAGGAACTGGGTATTGGGTCATTCCCTGGTAGGAAGGCTCTGATGAGAATGTCGGCTAGACAGGCTGCCCTTGGAAGTGTTAGGAATGATTGGAGAAGCTATATCCTGGTGGTCCAATCGGAGCCTGGTTCGGCAGACTTCGTCTTGCCCCAAACTGATAAAAGGTAGTTGGGGGCACCATGTGTGAGGTGGGAGATCCCCGGTCGGATTACCATTGTAAAGGGTGACCTCTGAGTTGGACACTGCTTTCAAGGCCCTCTCAACATGTAGGCGAATGATCGATGCTAGTTGTTCGCTATTGGCAAAGGCATCTATGGCAGCTGCAATCTCGACGCTCACCGAAGACCGTTGAGAGTTTTATCTCATAAGGTGATCTTTCCTCATGCCTCCTTCTTGTGGATTGGCCATAACATTGCGTGGGACTGAATCTAAGTCTGAACCCGAGTCCTCACTTGAGTCAGTGTATGGAACCCCCTCCAGATTGGCCCAATTGGGGAAACGCGGATTAGGCGGTGAGCTGGCCTCTTCCCTAGCCAAGGTACATAAGCAAAGGGTTAGATGTGCATGTAAGATTCGTGACATGACTCGTGATATGAGAAATGCATGATATGTTTAATGTTATGGCTGCATTCACAAAGGTTAACGTGCCATGATGCGATAAAACTCATGTTTGTCAATCCATTTGAAACAAACACGTTAGTCATTAGTAACTCAAATAATAATAAGACCTGACCCATGTGGTGAGGGCTTGAGGTTAAGATGACATCCGTGTGATGTCGAAGAGGTGTGACTCGTGTTTGGCCAATCCATTTGAAACAAAACAACGAGGTTTGCTCATTACCCGTGTGGTAATAAGCGTGGTTTAATGTGACTTGTGTTTGTCAATCTATTTGGAACAAACACGTTGAAAAAAAATGGCAAAGGGTCATGTATCATCCATGTGACAACACACTTTGGAATTTTGAGAATTCAAGTTTTGGGTAAGACAGTGTGTCATACCCTTTGAGGTAATCAAATGCTGTTTTGGTAGGGAAGTGGTAAGTTTACCAAATGGACCGATAATCAAAAAGTAGCATATTATCTGAGTGACAATACACTTTTGACTCTAAGGACTATGGATTGATCTTGATGAGTTTGAGTTCGAGTAAAACCGTGCGTTATACCCTAGGCTTAGAAGTCCATGATTCTGAGCGGACAGAGATTTGAGTGCTTAGTAAGCACTATTTTGAAATGGGTAGGTATTTGCCCCGTTTGGGCTTTTGGTTTGTGTGATTGCCCTGGAAGGGCTGTGAGTTGGATATTAAGTGGAAATTTCAAAGATGACGTGTAGGATGACGCAATCTATAGTGTTGACTATGCTTAGGTGTGTGTGATATTGATTTGGTATCGTGATGTGTACACTTAATACCATGAGTGTGTGCGTTCAAGTGTCTGCACAAAAATTCGTGGTCAGTATGACATTTGTTCATTGAAAAATTTGAAATTTTTATATACATAGCACGTAGCATACAACGTATCACTTCCAACCTTATGACTCCCTCGTGTAGGGTTTTTGGATAGTCTATATCCTAAGTTTGGTTCATCTTAGTACCATGAAGATACTAAGGAGCGCACTTGCAGGAAAATACGATGCATGATAGCGTGTTGGGTAACACCCTAGGGAGAATGCCTATGGGTTGTTTACATGAGGGCTGTAAATGGGTTGCTGATGTAGAAGGTTCTTGTTGCACTAAGATACACTCCAAGTATCTAACGAGGGAGGTACATGCGATATGGCAACAAGTGATCCACCCGCTAGGTTCCTTCGATCACCAAGGGGTCACGAAGTATACTTTCACAAAGCTTCTCAGTAGAATAGGGGCAACCTAGACTTAGAGGCTAATCCTTTTCTATTGCAATGCGAAATTATGAATATGTCATAATTAAGAGAAAATGGAATAATGTGATCAATAATTTTCGGCACTTATCCAAAATCTAAAACTTTTGAAAATAAGTTTTTAGAAAAAAAAATCCCCAGTGGAGTCGCCACTATGAGCGGACGACATGGAGCGGTGGGCCGAGGGCGCGCGGGATGAGAGGCGCGGTCCACCGGGGTATTTGGAAAATGGTTTGTGCCGAGCTAGGGGCTCGGGGAAAAGTTTTGAAAGAGGGTGAAAACGTTTATTCAGATCGGTTCGAACCCGAATCCACCGTCTCTTGTTATGGAGTCGCCACCTGGATTAGCTCTTTCCAGGAATTAGAGTCCTGTGAGGCTTAACATCCTGGAGACGGCCCAACAAGACATAGAGATTCGGGTTCGGGATAAGTTGCTTATTTCTTATTGAATCACATTATATTACATCTACAGAAAACCGTATTCTCTTAGTTATGCATATTCGCACTTAATTCATTTTCGAGTTTAAAATGCATGATTTAACACGTATGTGAAAAGCAGTAAATCATACATCAAGCGTTAAATAAATGCAGGAAAGTAAATGCGGAAAAATAAATTAATAAATTACAAGACTCGGGGGTTTCATCCGCTCACCTAATCTATTAATTACAATTCTCGTACAAATATTTGCAATAACCGAAGGGAAATAAATCCTAGACATCATCTAACCTGCATCACAAAGATTAGCACGAGATACATCACGTATGTTTGGTTTTGTTTTAGCGATATCGGTACGGATGTCGACGTTCCAGACCTGCATGAAGACAAAAAAAAAGCAGAAAACTGCAAAAACATAATCTAAACTTCAAATGCTTATAACTTTTTCTATACTTAACGGATTTTGATGATCTTTATCATTCCGGAAAGCTCAAGATGTCTAGAATATTTTAATGTAAATAAAAATGCAAAACAGATTTCAAATCATACTGAAAATCGCGAAAGACAGAATGGTGCGTAGAAAACGATAATTACCGAAAACAAAGTGAAACTTCAAAACGAAAAGAATATAAATGTAAGCACAACTCTAGGAACTTAGAGGCTTACCCAGTAGCTGTGAATCCACTTTTTTTGGTCCACGAAAACACCCAGAAAGTCCTTGTTTCTTTGGTTCGGATTTGCCGGTTTTCGACGGAAACTGAGAGTTAGAAATCTCCGATGATGGGAAGGCTGAAACTTCCGGGATTTTGTTTTGTAAAGAGGAAAAAAGAGGAGGTAGTAGTCCTACTTTTCCAGAGTTTTTGAAGGTTAGAATGATACTAAAACCAATCCGTTTGAAGTTTTAGTAGAAAAGTTTGTGTTTTTGTGTGTTTTTGTGTTTTGGATTTATGGTGGCTTTTTGGCTGGGATTTTGTTGAGTTTGTAGAGAGCTCTTTGTTGAGTTTTCTCTCTGGGAAGAATTCCTTTCATCCTTCCCCTTGCTGAATCTCTCCCCCTTCCTTTTTTCTCTTTTGTGGAACTCCCTTCAATCCAAATGTCTTTGTGGTTCCCCCACCATTTTGTCATTTCTCCCTCCTTTTCTTCCCCCTTGTCAGTTGGTAGCTTGTGGACAAGCTGTCTGGTGGAAAAAGTCTGAATTTATGGGTGGAAAATGGGTTTTTCTCGAAAAAATTCAGTGCCAGCTATTTTTGTCTGTCTGAGCAATCGATATCGTTAACGATATGGGGTGATATCGTTAACGATATGTAGTGATATCGTTAACAATATCACTCAATATCGTTAATGATATTGATTGGCCCAGTGAGCTTTTCTTGGATTAGGCTTTCAAATAGGGGAGAAAGGCCCAAAGAAACAAGGCAGATGATTTCCGGATGATTTCGGGACCTTGCAAAATGTGAAAAGCTAACAAGGAAAAAATTTTAGCTTCATCATCGAACTTGCGAGTCAGGATTAAAAATCTCGTGCTCACAGTTGCTATACTACTTCCTGAATTTTGTTGTTGGATTACGAGAGATAGAGATAGAAAAATTTGGGAACATAAAATTCAGCTAGTTATGGAAATGTATCCAATAATCCATGGAAGAGAGGGTGTTATGTGGCAAAGAATAGGCTTCGGGAACAAAATGATTCTACTCTTTTACAGAAGTACAAAAATGATGTTGGAAAATTTCAACAATTTGATACATTTTTAATGTTTTTTATATATCATCATGTAATTTATATTTATTTTGTTCTCTTCTATTTTTTAAATTTTTTTATTTTTATTTTTGCACTTTTTTAATCTTGTTGTGTATTAATGATAAGTGTCTAAACAACATTTATTTGATTACATATTTCTCATCATTCACATATCTTTTTCAAGTGTTTTTAGTTTCATTTAAAAGATATTTCACGTGGTATGTATTTGTTTTTTATGCAATTTCAAGTATTAGGTGAAGAGAAGAAGGATTCACGTGGTATGGAGATGAAATTTACTTGGAATTGGAATTTATTACAAAAAGTGTGAGATAGGAAGCAAAACAATACAAAATTAAAGCAAAAGTTGGCTAAGTAAAGAAGGTTTGAAAATGACTAATTCAAGAGAAGAAGGGTTACTGAAAGTTGTCTATTCACGTTCCCGAATCACTACTTGCGCTCGTGGGTAATGCCTTTGACATAAGCAAACTATTTTCAAGGCCAAAGATACGATCATGACATGCGCTTTCTCTGTCTGTGGATTACTTCTTCAAAAACTATTTTATTAACCGTCATAACTACTTTATAAAAGGCACATTTTCACCAATTAATGAGGAGTGAAGAAACACAATTTTTCATCCCTATACATATAATTTCGGCCAGAAGTAGAGAAGATTAAATTTATGTCTTGATATTTGATAGAAATATAAGTACACATGAGAAGCGAAATCATTCCCTTTGTAGATTTACTCTTATTCGTGAGAGTTTGTTGTTGTAGTGTACCTGTAAAACACTTATCAGAGATGAGTGAAAAATGTATCAACAAAATACAAGAAAAATGATTTTTTAGCACTTAATTTGGAGTTATATTATGGAAACTATAATTCTTTTTTTATTTTGAAGGTTACTCCTATCGTTGAGAAGATTGCACTAATCTAAAAAAAACAGCAAGTTTGAGTTGTGAAAAGTTGCTCAGACAAAAACATCACAAACGGGCTTAAGATGTGGCCCAATAGAGGGAGAGGAAGCCCAAAACTTGAGAAGCTGATACTTCAAAGGAGAATTCCAAAAAAACTCCATGTGTTGTTTGAGAATTCATATTTTGAGATGTTGTGATTATCTTGTAATATTTTATCTTATAATATTTTAGTTTTTTGCCAGCCTTTGTTGACTCATTTCTCTCCACTTTTGTGCTTTTCTTTATTTGTTCATGATAATATTTCTTTTTTATGTTTTATTTATTTTCTTGCATATTATTAGTAACTAATTTCGGAGCAAGCTTAACTAGCAAGATAGCAGGTTGCTAGTTGTGTAATAACTTTCTTCCTTTTATTCTAACTTTATCTTAAGTTGATTGATTTGTGTTTTCAATTAAAGTCTCATCAGTTAGGACACAACTTATGCTTAGTGGGATCGATAAGGGCCGAAAGGTGAACTATGAACATGGAACTAACACAAAACACACACTTCTACAAGTATCGAAATGAGACTAGAAATGTGCTAGGGGTTTCTATTTAAATTAAATAGAATGCTTGCTTAAGCTAAATGCATAAAATGTAACTTGCATGTGGAGAAATCCTGGAGTGAAATTTTATAGTGTATCTAAGAAATAAGATATTAGAGGTTGAGTTTAGTGTATTTAATGCAAGATACCCTAAATCTACGTTCTTAACATGTTAGAACAATTGATGGAGGTTGCTCTTGCATATGTTAAACTTGATGGTGATGATTGCAATTTATTTTTATTGTTATATCTCTTTGTAGCAACCTTTTCTCTGTTTTATTTATTTTCCAGCAATCTTTGCTTTTTTTTAATATATTATCTTTCATATTGTGGATTTTTAACTACCAATTTTCTTTATAAATTTAATCACTTTCCTTGCTCCTCGTGTAAATGAAACTTGGTCTTAACCTATACTAAAAATCATGATATAGTACACGTCCTAGGTCCATTCACGCAACAAAATGTTTTTGGCACCGTTACTAGGAAGCAACATGTAAAGTTTTTAAATTTCTTGAGTAAATTGGTAGTTTTAACCTTGTTTGTTCAGTTTGTTTAGTTGTTTGTTTTAGGTGTGCAACCTGGTGACAAAAGAAAAAAATTAGAAATTTGATCCAGCAAACTTATGACCAAATAACAAAATAAGTTGAGCAACCTTGCATCGTAATAGCAGAATGCAGAGCTTTTTTGCCTAAGCAAAAACTCAAGGATTTTTCCAAACCTTCTTCAACAAGACACATGTCAGGCATTTTAATAACATATGAAGGAGAAATTTTGTTAAAATAAAACCCTCCATGATTGAACTTTTGTTATCAAATGCTTAATTTAAAGGATTGCCTGATGAAGACTCAAATGATCATCTTTATGAATTTCTTGAAATATTCGATCTCTTTAAAACTAATCAAGGTATTTCAAATGATATTTTTAGATTGAATTTATTCCCTTTCTCTTTATAGGATAAGGTGAAATCATGGTTTAGATCTTTACAACCGGGTTCAATAAAATCTTGGGAGGAAATGGTTGAAGCAATCTTTACAAAATATTTTCCACCATCCAAGGTTGCTAAACTCATAATTGAGATCTCTAGGTTCACTCAATTTGAAAATGAATCACACCAGCAAGCTTGGTAGAGATTCAGGGAGCTACTACGAAGGGTGTCGAACCACATTTTACCCATGTGGATGCAAATATAAATATTTTACAATGGGTTGATTAATGAGCACAAAATTAGACTAAAAACCCTTCCAAGTGGTGAAAAATTAGACTAGAAGAAATGGAGCCCAAAACAATCTTTGACCTCATTGAAAAAGTGGTAAACACAAGCTAAAAGCTTTCATTTTAAAGGATATAAGGTTGTTCAACAACTTTCAAAAAAAGTTAAGGAGGTATCTAAACAAGTAAACAAACTTTCACAACAACCTCAAATATCATTCCAACAACCTTAGTTCCCAATCCAACAATCTCACATGTCATTCCATCAACCTCAGTTTCTTTACCCACAACCTCAATTTATCTACCTTAAACCTCAAACTGTTATTAATTAATATTAACACCTTAAATATGTTCAAGCAATCTCACCAACCTTTCCAACAACCTCAACAATCCTTTCACAAGTTTTCACCATCATATGAACCTAATAAACCTACCTTGAAAGAGATGATGGTGGAGTTTGTGAAGCAAACCCAAATGTCAATCAAGAACATGGAGATCTAATTCTAGCAACTAGCTACTATGGTGATTCATAAGGATAATATGTCCTTTCCAAGAAATATTAAGCTTAACTCTATGGAAGAATGTGAAGAAAAGCTAGAGAATGGTAACATCGATGATTTTTCTAACAATTTTTTATTGATGATGTTCATAATGTAGGAGAGAAAACTGAAAAAAGGGGTTGAGTAATCTAAGTAATGCCATGATGAGCAACCTGATTTTAAGACATTTCTAGAGCATAATCAAGAGATCTTCAAAGTGTTGGTTAATCAAGGTAGTAAATGATATGCATAGGTTGCAAGGTGGAAATTCAAAAACTTAAAATTCACCTGAGGATCTCCTAAGCATGTCATGATTGATATGATATAGGTTAAAACGTTCCATAGATGCTTTTAGGTTTATAAAACATATAAAAGAAACCTGGCATCTAAAGATAAAAGCATTACCAGTTGATGCATGCTTGATCTCTCTTTTGGTAGCGGTGTTCCCTTTTGAGCAATTCCAATAGCACAAGCTTCCAAACTAAGAGAGCCTCTATGACTTGATCCATACGGATCTTCACCGACCAAAACCTCGAAGAGGTATTACCCGTCGATTAATAACAGTTGCTAGACTACATACAAATCAACCTGAAAATCTGAAACAGAAAGCTCACTTAAACTTTGAGCCTTCTAAAAGAACTCTTAAATTTGTTTGGAGAAACTCGTGGAGGATCTCACACAACAAAAAGAAGAGAAAAGAAATCAGAAAGAAAATAAGCTCAAAGCTTTTTTGTGTGTGTAAAAAATGAGAGGCTAGAAGCCTATTAATATGGAAAAGGGGGATTTTTAGACACCCCTTCTAAGTCTGCATGGGATAGGTGCAGGCGAGTCAGCCGCGCGGGTAGGGTAACTTGCGGGCTGACCCGCACACGCTTGTAGGCCACTAGCGCGTGGGCTTGCCCCACGCGCTAGCAACCCGTGAGCTTTTCTACTAGCGGGGTAGCCGTGGGGGCCCCACCTCGAATAACCCATGTTCTTTTCGGGGCCCACTTGCAATGGGAAATTTCCCTTGCTCGCTTTCACTATTTTTTCCCTATCTTTTCATTATTTCTTTAATTATTAATTCGGTTAAACCAATTAATAATTCCTCTCACTGATTTCAAAACTTGTATTTTCGGTATAGACCCAGTCCATAGGTTCTTTACACGGTCCAATAAAGACCTAAAGTGTGTGACCTCATAGGATCCCAAAGTATAGAGCCGCTAGAGGTTAACATAAACTTGGCTTCCTGTTCTGGAACCTGTATGACTAGCAAAGGCTTATGATCCCTCAATACTTGGAAAGTCACGTGCCTGTTACTTGATTCGGTTCTGTAGTAGTAACCAGTACAATACACTCCTTCCATCAGGTTAAGTACCATCCAGTTTATTAAGCTCGGATTAAGTGTCAGCTCATGTAATAGTCGTAGCTATCCTGGAATTAGAGTTGTTCATGAAGAACACCACTCAACAGTTTTGTATCTTGATTGACTAGAAACTCGTTCCATCAATCGTAGACTCTGATCAGAGATTTATGAGTGTGTCACTTCAACAAGGGGCCCTAAGGTACACCTCCATTATATTACTATATCAGGAATGATGGATCCCATCTTGACTACACAGCTTACCAACATGTGATCATCGTTATACCCATAATCACCCGTGTCATCCTGATCGCCAGGGTATGAATAAGTATAACCCAAAGTATAGCAACTCCTACATAATGTAATTGGTATCTCAGGTCTCAGGATAATCGTACTGCTACTGCAATAAGACATGGCACCAACACATAGATATAGTTATTTCTGAGTGTCTGTCTTATGGCGGTCTCCAATGTATTACCTGAATACATTCATGTGTTAACTTCAGGTACCACCTTCAGCTCATGAGATCGGCCACTTGGAACTAATCCAAGGAGTAACCCTACACATGCTAATCTATCCGCTCCATTGATGTCCAGTCTCAATGGAACTACGACTGGGGATATTTAGACTATTCATAATAACATGTATGTGCAGTTCTCATTTCACATAGCTCCCACTATGTCCTTGCACTTTTACGCTATGAATTAGTCACAAACTTTGTTTCATTGATGCGCATATACATATCCAAATATATATGTTACCAGCGAGATACAATTAAAAAGAAGCACTAATAAGTAACAAAATATCTTTGATTATTATTAATATTTCAAAACTGTTTTTACATTATAGCTAATAAAGATATATTGTCCTAATTGCCTCTAGAGAATACATCATGTCTAACACAAAGATGAGAAAACAATGATGTTAAAGGTAAAAAAAATTCACCAATTCTAGAGAGCATGCAATCTAGGTAAAAACCTCACAACACTTTGATAGAGTAATCTATCCTCATCAAATCCTCTATTGAAGATCAATCAAAAAGAAAATCATGGAGAGATGTGGACAAGTTGCAACAAAAGATTCAATATATTAGTATGTTTAATCTTTTTAATTTTTTAAGTGGCCAACATCGAGTCTTAAAAAAACCCCTTTTTATTGTTCTACATATTTAATATTTTATTTTTTAGTTTCTAGATTTTCCTCTTCCACTTTCTGGTATTTCACTTTCACTTGAGCTTAGAAACCTTTAAATTTTAAAGTGGTGTGATATGTAATTTCCACTTACCCCTTTCATGCCTATTAATCATTTGCTCATTATTGTTTAAATATCATTGCTATGAGGATAAAATAATCTATAAGTGTGATGGTATTTGAGGGTTAACAATTGACTTTCCTTTCTATATACCTGATATTTGCTTGGTACAAATTGTTGCAAGTTAGATTGCTCATGCTTATTAATGTTGCTTGAACTTGATTAATTTGTGTTTGAAAATGTGTTTAATTTTAAATATTTGTTTTAAAGTTTGCAAAATTTTGTTTTAATTTAGTTTTAGCAAAAAATTACCAAATTTTTTTGTTTTTAAACTTAGTTTTGGTAAGAAGAATGAGACTTTGACCATTGGAAAGCAAGTAGTCTTTGAAAAATACTTAGAGTTTGGTTGTGGATGGTAAGCTTACATTAGCAAGTTTTAACCAGGTGGATTATATGGACTATAAACTTGAACTGTTTTTCGATAATTTTGGCTCAAATGAACCAACTGCAATTTGAACCCATTTTTAGTAAGGATTTGAGCCTTCATTCTTTGATTCATGAATTAATTTTTGTAATTTCTCGCTTAGTGGGCTTACACATGTATTCTTAGAATTTGGTTTGGATAGTACTTGTCAAGACCACATCTTTGATCCTTGACATAAAATGATGAAGGCATTAGGATTAACCTTCTCTTTCATAAATCACACAATCATTTAACCCAAAACCTTTTCATTTTGATCCCCTTTTGCCCCTGGATTTTAACCAATGAATTTTCATAAAATGCAGCAAGATTGTTAATTAATATGGTTGCTGACTTGTGCTTTCTACAATTAATTCAAGGAAATCTTACAAGCTTTGTTCAAGTTTTTTATTCCTACATATTAGAGCCTTCATGACAGGTCGTATTTTGTTTAAAAGAAAAAAAGAGAGAGAAAAAAAGAGATAAATAAAAGAAAAGAATGAATGAAAAATAAAAAAAGTATCAACCACTCAAAAATTATTATGTTTGATTCTTTTAAGTAAGCTCATTCTTATCTACATACATCTTAGAAAGCTTTTTGTATGCTCTTTGAAACAATGTTGGAAATATTGCTCTGAACTATGCTTATACTTTTATCTTTAACATTGCTCTGATACATTAAATCACATTCCTTGTTCTTGAAATTTTCTCATGATGCATGAGTTAGTGTATGTAACTATGATACAACTTGTTTCATGATCATCAACAATTTATTTGGTAAAATCTCGTACACACAAAAGCTTTTTCTTGACACACCCAACCCTAAGCCTACATTATAACCCAAATAAAAGACCTTTTGATTATGTTGGTGATCAAAACCTAATGGTAGAGATAGGATCAATTACCAAGCCTATGGACTTGTAATGAAAAGCTAAGAAGCAAATTCTAAAAACTCATCCCTAAACACCTTAAGCGAATTAAGTGAAACCGTAGGTGAGGTAGTTTGGTTGAATTGATTGTCATTGTTATTGATTAACTGGCTCTTGCTTGGAGTCTCAACCTTTGATGCTAAGTTAACTTATTGGCATGGGTGCACTCATCTTCTTCCTTAAGCTTTGAATTTTCCATTGGCTATTCTTCTATATATTCTAAAGAGGCAAGTTGAGTGTGGAATACTACTCTTGTTACTTTGTTCTTATGATTTTAAAAGGTTTTCCATTATTCTCTTTTATGTTTTTAGATTTGCTTGAGGATAAGAAAATGTTTAAGTGTGAGGCTATTTAATGAGAGAAAAATGTACTGAGAATATACAAGAAAAATGGTTTTTTTATCCCTTAATTTAGAGTTATATTGTGAAAATTATAACGATTTTTCTGTTTTAAAGGTTGTTTCAGTCGCTGAGAAATTGCAATGAAAATCTAGAAGAAGAGCAAGCTTGAGCTGTAAAAGGTTGCTTTGACGAAAACATCACAAATGGGTTTAACATGTGGCCCAATGGAGGGAGAGGAAGCCCAAAACTTGAGAATCATATATTTTTGAAGGAAAATTCCACGTCTTGTTCGAGAAGTTATATTTTGAGAGGTTGTAATTACCTTGTAATATTTTATTAAGCAAGTGGACACTCTAGAATGGTCCACTTGCCTACTATAAATAGGGGACTTGTTTTAGTTTTTCACCAACCTTTGATTGGCTCATTTCTCACCACTCTTGTGCTCTTTCTTTATTTTGTTCAATATAATATTTCTCTTTTTCTTTTATTTTTATTTTTATTTTTATTTAATTTTTTTCCATATTTTTTTGTTCAACTGTTTTTCTTTTATTTTTATTTTTATTTTTATTTTTATTTAATTTTTTTCCATATTATTAATAACTAATTTTGGAGCAAGCTTAATTAGTAAGCTAGTAGGCCGCTAGTGGTGTGGGTAATTTTCTTTCTTTAATTCTAACTTTATCTTATGTTGACTATTTTATGTTCTCACTTAAAGTCTCATGAGTTAGGGCCCAACTTATGCTTAGTGAGATCAAGAAGGAACAAAAGGTGAATTGTGAACATGAAACTAACACACAGCACACACTTTTACAAGGACAAAGAGGAGACTTGAAAAGTGTTAGGGGTTTCTGTTTAAATTAAATAGAATGCTTACTTGAGCTAATTAATACATAAGATGCAACTTGCATGTGGAGAGATCTTAGAGTGAAGTTTTATAGTGGATCTAAGCAATAAGATATTAGACTGATCTTAGTGAATTTCATGCCACACCCTAGATTACGTTCTTAACATTTTAGAATAACTGAAAGGGGTTGCTCTCGCACCTGTTAAACTTGCTGGTGATGCTTGCAATTTATTTTTACTGTTATTTCTCTTTGCAACAACCTTTTCTCTATTTTATTTAGTTTCCATCCAACTATACTTTTTCATTTTTATCATGTTATCATTAATTTTGTGGAGTTTTAACTACTTATTTTCTTTATAAATTTAATCACTTTCCATGCTCCTCATGGGAATGACACTTGGTCTTGCCCTATACTACTAATCACGAACAAGAATCAATAAAATCATTGTTCTTCATATTATATTATTCATGTACAAGAAATCAGTCTCAAAAAGAAGATTCGTGGAAATAAATGTCGAATTCGAGTAAAGATATGATCACAGTGCGTGGCTTGACAACCCCTTTTCATAATATGGTTTGAATTTTGGATCTTTCAAATATTTGGATTGTGTTTTATCTCGTCTTTATTTAATTATGTGTTTATACTTTGTGTTTATGTGTTGATTATTTTTATGTCATGTTCAAAATTAAGTTATAAGTGAAGTGATTTATCTTGCGAGACCATAATATTGGGGGTATCACTAGACTGTTACATTGTGTATAAGTGTGTAGAGATATTATCTTCGTAGAATAATCTTTGTATGTTTTGCATGTGAGAGATATTTAGAGTGGGGACATTCTAAGTAACTTATGTGAGAGCGACCGATACTAAGCATAAACATTTACGTTTAGGTTTATTGCACGCGTATAAATAGTATTAGTGAAGTTCATAAGTGTCATTTGATATACTTTGTGCACATATATAAAGTCTACATTATCAAGAAATGAAATAAGTGTGTGATTTATATCAAGTTTAGTTTCGTTCTAGTCGTTGCTTATTTTCTCTCATGTGACCCCTTCATATTTAATATTTTCAAGACATTATTGGTGATACATTGATATCCTCGTGGAATCGATATCATTTGAAACTACATCGTAACCGTATATTATATTGACTATAGGTATTGATGACACATATACAATTGATTACTCTTAAATAGTCAGTATAAAAGACGTGAACAATTGGCGTCGTTGCCGGGGAGCCAGGTAAGTAGAGCCAAGATATTAATCCAAAGATAGGTACGTGGAGTCAAGATATTAAATCCGAAGACAAGCACGTAGAGCTAAGGTTTCTATTTTATTTCTCAATTCTTTTTTTACTCCTAAATTAATATAAACTAGGGTTGAACTTAATAAAAAAATTTAAACGTGAGAAATTCAGAAGCGTTGATATCACTTTTCTTTTACTCTATTCGCAACCGCGACTATATTTCGTGCTCATGATTTTTGTCTTAAATTTCTTTTTTACATTCTATTCTAGAATTACGACTGCAACACCTTATTTGACTGCAGCAGTTTTTCAACAGTTTCTTTTCCACTCATCTTTTTAAATTCGTGTAAGCAAACCATGAAATTCACCATTAACTCTACAAAATCTCTCTCGACGTCAGAAACCAAACCTTTTCTAACTCCTTTTCTTCCATTAGTTTACAAAAAATTCTTTTTCTGATGGTGAACCGATGCAAACGTCCACAAGAATATGTTAAGCAGTGGAAGGCTGTCAACTTTCAAGAGTGGTATGATGCACCATTTTATATTTATAATGATGAGGAAGGAGTTGATTATAGCAAAATCAAAAGCACTAAATTCACGGGTATGTATCTCATCGATTGAATCACCTTAATCGATCTTGGGGTGTATAAAAATGTGATGGAATGCCTGCGAATTTTGGGCATGTTAATGTTAAGTAGCTTCGTGTTGGGGAAGAGCAAGGAGGTCTAAATGGAGATGCTAGTGAGTTTAAAGTGGAGGGACGGCAATAAAGATTCATTGACATTTCTTCATAGGAATCGTCTGTACTTTCTTGATAGGAAAACTTTGAATAAGTATTTAGATTTTCCTATGGTAGATTGTGCAAGAATGCTTGAAGATTGGAACCTGAATCCTCTCTGGAAGAAATTAACGGGACAACCAAGGTATTCTTCGGATTTAGCTTAGAGTAATTGGATCAAAGATCCAAGTAGGTTGTGCTTGCATTATTACTTGAATTTTGCTTTGTTTGGACATGTCGAAGATCTTTTCATGGTTCGAGGACAAAGAAATGGTTGACATTTCGCACTTTAATGATGAGTGTGCTAATGAATGCGTCGAAGAATCATCATGTTATTTGTAGTTATTTTGTTTATTTTTATTTTTATTTCTGCGCTTTTTAATATTGTTATGTATTGATTTTAGTTTTCAATATAAAACAATTAGTTTCCTAGTTAATGAATAGTGAAAATTATGCGTAAATATCGTAAATTCGTTAATGTCCATGTACTAATTTAGATGTTACTTGTAATGTTACCTTGAAAATAATAATACTTCACATGTTTATTATAAACCGGTTCAACCACGATTGTCCCATCAACCTTTGACCCTCTACCTTCACCGATTTGAGGGACCATGCCGAGTCTGACAATCATGTTCGTGACCAATATCTTAGTCTAGTGACTTGGACTTTATTTTGTTACCTACAAAGATCTTAGGTTCAAATCACATACAGGATAGAATCGAGATTTCTCTTTGTAGTTAAGAGTTTGCATATGTTGTTGAAATACATAATGGATTTTATTTTGTGTAAAATTCCATCTATGAAATTACTAAAACCATTTTGTCGATACATTTTTATCCCAAATGCGAGTTGAAGATAGATTATTATTCTAGTTACCAACTAGAACTTGCAAATAACCGTACAAAATTGGCCACATTAAACTCTCCTTTCATATTCGGCTCTCTTGAATAGTTCCCACAAGAAAGTACATTTATAACTTGATCTCACTTACTAACCTACAATCTAAGAAATCATGAAGCATACAAATTTATGAAATATTATACACAGAAAAACACCTTAGGATTAAACTGCTTATATTTCGAAACTCAACTCATCCACACCGACAGATAATTTCAACTCTATGGCATCATCAGTAACTTTTTCTTCGGTCTGAATACCATTTTCTTCATTTCCTTGAGCTGCATTTATACACTCCTGGAATCTAAAGCAACTTATGAGGTGATCATTTGTTAGCCCTGCTACTTGCATGAAAGAATATACCACTGTGGGTCCCACGCTACGGAATCCTCGTCTCACTAGATCTTTGCTTATTTGTTCGGCTTTTGGAGTTTTTACAGGAACTTGCCGGGAATATCGGAATTTGCTCGCTATTGGCTTGTAATTTACAAAGCTCCAAATATATTTGTCAAATGATCCAAACTCAGTTATGACCTGCCACCAATCAAACCTGCAAAAAGTTAGTTATAGCAAATGCGCAGTAGGCAGTTCTTTTTCCAGATGAAACAGATAACTTAGTTACTAAAGTAAGTTTCTTGGATAAATTATGCTCCAAAATTCTAATTTCTCTTCCCTAAGGGCCTGTTTGGGAATGTTGTCACGAAAAGCTCTACTAACAAACTTTTCATAGAATACCATATTTTGGCATTGAGACTCTTAATTCTATTTAATTAGGATTTGTTCGCTATTGATCTTCGGAGCTTTTCGGGACAACAACATGAAAAAGCTTGAAAATTGAGCTTTTCGGGACGACAGCCTGGGGAAGCAATCCGAATTGGCCTTAAGTAGTAGACACAGGGCGATAAATCAAGAACATGGAGTATAATTGTTAACATAAAATTAAAATTCGGGGCAACTTGTCCATCTATACTAATTTCAGGGTGAAAGTTGCGCTTCTGTATTTTTTTCGTAATTTAACCCCTTTAAGTCATAAAATTAGATTCAAAAATTTGTGAAAATTAAAGAGACAAGCTGGCAATTTGAAGCAAAACAGATAATTAGGTTGTATATCTATTATCTAGTGTCATAAGATAATATATCAAGGTCAAGTTTGTCATGTATGATTCAAACAAGTACAACTATATATGGACCACAACCATTCAACTAACTTTTCACCTAACTTACCTGATCGTTCAGCAATGTAATGCATTACTTAAAAGTTAAAAGGTTAGGAATTTATTAGAACATTTACCACAGACAGCTATTAAGTCACGAAATTACGAGCAAAGGAAATGAATACACAAATAAATTCCAATTGAAGAATGAAACAGTTCAATTCCTTCTGAAAACAAACAAATAAAGTTGGAAGAGAGAGTCTACCTTCAATATTTGTCGTGCATTCTCTATGATAGCACGCAGTTTCATTTCTGATAATAAGGAGCTTGCTGAGCTTCCTGGTGCTATTATCTTCTTCTCGTTGAGTTTTGAGACTGCAATTGGATCAAAATCCACAAAAACTTCCCTACGAGAAAATTTACAAGTATTTATATAGCTTTTTAATCATATACACAGCAATTTGTTCAAACAATCAACATAAAAGGGTCGAATGGCCCCCTCAACTTAGCTTACAAAATCACTTTGCGTTGGTATTAACTTTGAGCTCAATTTATTACAGAACTTCCCATTTACAATCAAAATAGTTAAAATGGATGACTGATATACTTTTTGACCAAAAGTAGCAAGGTGATGGATCAAATTGATAATCAAAGTTCCTTTCGAAGAAAATTATTCCCACGAGATAAGTTGAAGGTTCAAATTGACCCATTACTGAAAAAAAGTCAATCTACTCTATTTATGATTGCAAATGGAGGACCCAATAAGAGAGTGGCAGGAATTTAGTACCTAAATAAATGTCTTTTGCTTAAAATGGCAGGCCAAGTAAGTTCAGCCAAAGCACCAGAAAGAACAAGAAGCTCAAACAATTTCCTGCATACACACGAGCGGACAAGAAGATCAACAAGATAATTTTCGGACCAGGAAATAATATCAAGAAAGAACGGAGTTTTTCAACTAGTAAGCATGATGATAGAGGGACCCACATACTTGTCATCATGAAGCGGAACTCCCCATTCTTCATCATGGAAAGTAGCATAATGTGGATCTGATTTGAACAAGTGAAAAAAAAAAACCCCAAATTAGTGCCAAATTTTAGAATGTGGATTTTTTAAGCATCTGACAGAACTTGGCTTCCTCATGAAGAATTCAAAGTAGTGCTTCCTAAGTTATATTAATACAATTCTAACTTCAACTTCATCAAATGTGATGTTATAAATCATTATTAGCTTCTTATATCATTAAATAAAAAAATTCAAAATTCTCAAATCTTTGTAAAAATTATCCTTCAACTATGTGAAAGAGAATCCAAAAATCAATTCCATTTCCATCAGATATTCTCCAAAGATTATTATGCTAAATACATCAGTTATGCACATATGAAGCAATAACATTAAAATCCTAGGTCCCTCTTGATGTAGAATGAGATAAAAATCAGATACTGGGAAATGGGACCTTGTTGCATCAAACTATGGAAGGGTTTCTCAAAGAGCAATCGTCAAGCTTTATATATTAATCATATTAGCCTGAAGAAGCACAATTACTGTTTTCATTGACAGAGTGAGATTACTCTAGACACCAAATAAATAACAAAAATGAGTAGCTAATTGATGTTTAGCTTAATCATCAGGACAAAAGCCTCTTCATTATAACAACCAGATAGTTTGTAGAACAAAAACATAGTCTCATAATCCATAAACCAGCATTTCTTATCTACTCAACAATCATTTCTAAATTCACTAGTACAAAAATGACTATTTCTATAAGTTTATATTTCTACAGTTCAAGTCAGATGACAAATTTCCCACTTGAATTTTCCTTCAAAGTGCAAAGTACCAGATTTTATTAAAAATAACAAATAAGAACCCGAAATAGCTTGTTACAGGTTTTATGAAAAAAACTCAGAACAAATATCTAGTCATAGAATATCGACAGAGGTGTGATGGTACACCATTTTGAATCAAAAAGTACACCTCCAACTCATATACAAGGGCTTGTGAAACTCAATAGGGAAGATTAACATAAACGCAGTTTGCAATAACATGATCAACATCATAATAAAAGAACACTGGACATTGTAATATTAATTATGACTATAACAACTGAATAAAGAAAAATTTATGATATTTACCAGCATTTGGTGTGACCCAAGCACAGCTCTTCTTAGATTGTGAACCACCAGAAGGAGGTGGAGATTCTAAACCACCATCAGAAGCAACACTTCTGGGCCTTGAAGCATATTGCTTTCTCCTAGTTCCTAAGCTGTTTGATCGAGTCAACCTTCCAGTAGATGCTCGGCTATGAAATGAATCTGTGGAAGCATCTGATGAACAAGAAGCGTTTAGAGATGAATTGGAATGCAGCAACTGCTCATGCCTACGTAGCACAGAATTCGATTTGGGGGATCGAGCATTGACTGTCGCAACCTCTTCACTTAATGAAACTTCTTCCAACGATGCTTCAACCTTTCTCATTTGTTTAGAGGCGGATTTCCTTGCAATTAGCGATCCATCCTTGTTGTTTCCATTGGGTCCTAACACTGACCTGATCTCAGAATCACCCACATTCATAGACCTCACTCTTGGAGCCCCTGACATTGTTAACTTAACGCTGATTTCGAAAATACCTGAAACTTGCAACTTGAAAAGCTTCCCCACTTTGTTCAAGTTCTCCTCAAATGTATTAACCCCCGGAAACCAACCAAGAGAACTCAGTAATTCCCCATTTCTCACCTAATTGCAAAGCATCTAATAAACAAAAGGCACATAATTACAGGAAACATGTACGTAAATATGGTTGATTTTGATGTAGAGAAGTCGGCAGTGGAGATTGTTGAATGTACTCTCTGTAATTTAGTTGTGGATACAAATTTCAGCTAGCAAACCGCATTCACCATCACCAATTATAATTCTGGACCTAACAATAACAGATCTTGGCTTTTAACATACATACCTCGAATATGAAAATGAAAATAAATACCTCATAATCCCCTCACATCAGTATCTTCAGCCAAACAAACATCCCAAAATAAGACTACAAACAACAAAAGTATGGTATAATTACAGAATTTAAATGGGGGCAAAAAGCTTGCTCAAGGGTTTTACACAGACTCAATATGCAAAAAAACAACGTATTATAAATTATAATGCAACAAAAACAAGAGAGAGAGCCTCGAAACACAAAGATACCATTCTGCATTGTTAAAAACGAGGGAGAAAAAAGGTGACCTACCTCTCTCCAAAACGAAAGGAGACAGGGACCTCAGTAGTTTGAATAGCTCTCTAAATTGCAAAAAAAGCTGACACATTGCGTGTGGAATATTCAGCTTTCATGGCTTCTTTCTGTCAGTTGAGAATTGAATTTCCATTTTTTCAAGAGGAGATCAAACAAGTGTGTGAGAAATGCGATTGCAATCGATCTTCAAAAAGAGAAGGGAAGGAAGAGAATTGAATTGTGTAGTTGAGTTAGAGAGAGAGAGAGAGGATTGGGGTTTTCTTTTTGGTGAGTGTTGATTAATGGCTGATGTTGACTTATACAGCCGGTTCAGAGCTGTATTTTACCGGCTATAACTGGTCACATCCTAAATGATTTGTTCTCAAGCAGGGAAACTACTATGGCATAATGGTGTTTACTATCCGAGCCATGCGATCGAACTTCATTGAGTTTGGAATATTTTAGTTTGATCCGAGTTCGCTGGCTTAATCAAGATTCGTTTACCGAGTTAAGCTCATGACTAGTATCTTTCAAAGTAACATTTTGAAAATTAAAATTCAAATATATAATAAAAAATTTTAACTTATGTATGGATGAAAAGGGTGATGATGTTTGCCTCCATTTTGTATTGTCCCCTCGTATTTTTTTTTGAGAAATTGTCAAAAATTCCCTGTTTTACTAACAGGCTTTCAGCCCAAGTTTTGATCCATTACTTTTTTGTTCCAAAACTAATCCAAATTTTTTGTATGCTCTTTTTTCCCTTTTTTTCTCTGTACGTGCTTCTTAATTAACCTCTTCACATCCTCCATAACCGATTCTCACTTTCTCCATTATAAATTGCTTTCCTTGTTTTCTCCTTGCTATTTATTTCGTACGATTTCTCTTCATTATGCTGCTTTTTCAAATTTTAACCTAATCTCAGCTCGTGTTCGTCATTTTCTTTCTTCCTATGGTATGTAATTTCGTTTTCGATCTTCTGTTGATTCTCCTCTGTTACATACTGTTTGTCTTCTCCTTTTTTTTGTTTTTCACCATATTTCATTCCTTTTCATTATAGTTATGGCACTAAGAAAGTTTCGTGCAAAAAAAAAGCCCTGTTGTTCCAAAGAAGGCATCGAAGGCAGTGAAGTCTGTTTCAACTCCTTCGAAGGCTGGTACATCAAAAAGAAATGGAGAAGACACTTGAGGTACTTATTCATTTTCAAATTGTCTTTTGTTTTGTTTTTTACTTTTACAATTTGATCGATTTAGTCTTTTGTATAGATCTGGTATCTATCTGGTATTTATCTGGTATTTGTGTTTGTTTTGTAAGTTTGTTCTATAATTCTTGTATCTATCTGGTATCTACATGGTATTGTGCTTGATTTTACAATCTGGTATCTATTTGGTATTTGTGTTTATTTTCGTAAATTTGTTGTACATATCTTGTATCTACCTGGTATTGTTCTTGTCTTATACAATTTTTGTTATAACTTTGCTCTTATATATGTTACAAGTGAGTATATAGTATCTAGCTAGTATCTCTCTAGTTTTAACTTATTTTTGCAAATTTCTTGTAAATATCTGGTAGTGATCTGGTATTTTTCTAATTTTTATGTTTTTGAACAGTTAAACTGTCAATAATTTTGGTATTATATATGTTACAAGTGAGTATCTAGTATTTATCTGGATTCTAGCTGATATCTCTCTAGTTTTTAACTTGTTATTGTAAATTTCTTGTAAATATCTGGTAGTGATCTGGTATTTTTCTAATTTTTATATTTTTGAATAATTTTTTCTGGCAATAATTTGGTATTATATATGTTATAAGTGTGAGTATCTGGTATTTATCTGGTATCTAGTTGGTATCTCTCCAGTTTTTAACTTGTTTTTATAAATTTCTCGTAAATATCTGGTAAGGATATGGTATTTTTCTAGTTTTTATGTTTTTGAATAGTTTTTTCTTTGATCCATGTGTATATCTGACTTTTTTTTAATTCAAAATGTTTGCAGCTTTACGAGTTGGTGTTCCCCCCTACCTTGATTTGGTATACCGATGTTAAATGCACCTCCAATATTGAAATGTTTGATAGTCAGGGCTCCTTTCTGAAATGAACACTTTTTGCATGTAATCGATCAAATTTTGATGTATGTTTGAACTTTTACTAGAATACAACTATTGTATATAGAAATTTTTTGTCATTTAAAAATCAATTGAAAGAAATTTTTGCAGCTATTTTGTGTGGTTTGAATAGTTAAAAACCTACAAATCTGGTGAAAATGAAAGCAATGTATTTTATAGGTTCAATTTGGTTAGAACATGGTAGTAGTCTAATATTGACAATGAGAAAACATAATTTATAACGATTTTTGAAGTGATTGACAACAAATTTCTATTTGAATATGTATAATTTTTAATCTACAAAGATTGTAAGACGGAATGTTCATCTTGCGAATGTTGTACAATGGCTAGATTATAAGAACAAAGTTCTCTTTCAAGGTGAATGTCATTCTCCTCTTCATCCATCACGATCATATCATCTTCTTCCTCTGTTGTGGAATCTAACCAAGCAAGTGAGATCACATGTAAAGATGAGAAATAGAAAAATGGTATAGAGCTGGTAGGAAGTTGGTATTTGAATAATTTTTTTACAAAATATCTTCATTCATGTTTGATTTATTTACCAATAATGTATATATCAATTTAAAATCGCATGAAAAACACATCAAGTTCATGTAGAAACTAACAGTGTTGAAAGCTTGTTAAAATAACATGAGTTTATACTCAATACCAGCAATCTACCAGTAGTATATCAGTTTAAAATAACATGCTTTAAAAACATGTAAATACTAGCAGTATATCAGCAGAATACTAGTTGGACATTTTAAAGCTTGCTAAAATGCAGAAATTAGATCAGTTACTAGCTGAATATCAGCTGTATACTAGACAATACCAGTTGGATATTTAAAACTTGTTAAAATGTAAAAATTGGATCAGTTACTAGATATATACCTGTGAGCGGACGACACGGAGCGATGGGCCGAGAGCGCACGAATTCGAAGGCGCGGTCCACCATGGTGTTTAAAACAAAATGTACCGGGTCGGGGGCCTGGAAAAAAGTTGGGTAGAGAGAGCGAAAACATTTTAGGTCGGTCAAACCCGAATCCACCGTCTCTTAGTGTGGAGTCACCACCTGGATTAGCTCTTTCCAGGAATTAGAGTCCTGTGAGCCTTAACGTCCGGGGGAAGGCCTACTAAGACATAGAGATTCAGGTTCGGGATAAGTTGCTTATTTCTTATTGGATCACATTATATTACATCAATAGAAAACCGTATTTCTTAATTGTGCATATTCACAGTTATGTCGCTTTTTGAGTTTATATGCATGATTCATATACAGAAAAGCAGTAAATCCATCTATAAAGCGGTAAATAAAGGCGGAAAGTAAATACGGAAAAGAAAAGATTAAAAATTACAAAACCTCGGGGGATACAACCACCCGCCTAATCTATTAATTCCATTTCCCAAAAAATGAAAATGCGATACCCGAAGGAAAATTAAGATACTAAACATGCATCTAGTCTTAGTCTACCTACATCCATAAAAGGTTAGCACAGGGTATATAACAACATATGTCACGTATGCTCGATTTTGGATTTAGCAAGGCCCGTGTGGCCTATATAAAAGCAAATCGCGATAATGGGTTTATTTAAATAAAATGATTCATTTAATTAACATGTTGGTTGCTCATTTTAATTAATGAAATTGCTCGCATGGTAAAATGGTGAGGACTGTTATCCAAGAATATATTTTATTCCCTTCGTGGAGGTATTCTAACATACATCTCATTTAATAAAGAAATTATAGATGAAAATGCTTTACAATATTGAAATAAAATAAAATATTGAAAATCTTAGGTCCACAGATGAAAGCAGAAAAAGAAATAGAAAGCCGAAAGCACGAAATTAGCAGTTCTAGGAACTCAGAGGCTTACTCTTACTGAACGAATCCACTTCGAAGATATCCGCTCGACCTTAGGAAGTCCTCATCGTCTTTTTGTTTAGGTAAAAAATTATAGTGTAATCCCAAAAAAGTTGTTTAATTCTCGAAATCCGATGCAGTTCTAAATGCTACATTTTTGTTTGAATAATTCCCGGTCCCGAATATCGAAAGTTCCCTAACTATTTATAGGAAAAATCCTGAAAATCTAAAAAAGGTAGGAAATTCTGGCGAGGCTCGCCAGAAATTTTGGCGATCCTCGCCAGAAAATGACGAGGCTCCTCGCCAAATTTCAGGCGAGGCTAGCCAGAAACTTTGGTGAGGGTTGGCTCGCCAGAAGTTCTTACCTCGCCAAAATTTGGCGTGGTAAGCCTCGCCAAGCTTTCTGGTGAGCCTCGCCAGGTCCCGAATCTAGTTTCTTGAGATTTTTATCGTGTTTTCATTTTTTTATGTATTTCCATATATTTTTAATTAATTTCTGAACTAAAAGGAAAAACAAATAATTTTATTAGAAAAGTTCTTTTTGAATTCAGAGACGAGGAAGACTCTAGTTTGAAGACATTCAGATACTCGAAAATTGTGTGATTTAAGGATAAAATCCCGAAAAAGCCATCATCATTGAACACGCAATCTGGTACAAAATCCCGTGCTCATAGCTGCCCCTCGTATGATTGTTGTTGGTTAAATAGCCAGTACAATCATACGAAAAGAGCGAAGGGATAGAGAAAGTACCTGACCAATGTAGTTGGTGATTTCTTTACCTTCTATTGGTGGTAACAATGACCTTCCTTTCGAGCATTGTGATTTAATTGGGTCATCCATTTCTTTCTTCAGATATAACTTGGTGTTTACTGCCCCTTGTCGGCGCCCTTGATGTGGTCGTTATGTATTTGGGTTGACCCTCAGTTGACTTTGTTGGAATTGCCAAAGTAGGTTGCCTGAAAAGCGAACCAGACTAGACTTTTGTTTACAGCTTCGGTTATGTTCCTTAGTAGGAAATTGAGTTGTTTCCCTGTGGGAAGTTAGAGAAAATGTTAACACATTTTTCAGAACATATGTTTTAATTATTTGATTGAGTTTATGTGGAGCAAAAAATTTTTCCCTTTCAATCAAAAAATTAAAACTTAGAAAAATAAATAAATCAAATCAAATGAGTTTAGGGAAGATAGGGGATGTCTCGTGCATTGCTCCATTGTATTAGGAGGCTTTCATTGTAAAATAATAAATAGGTAGGACCCACTTATTTTCTTTATAAATAGAGCTCTTTATTCTTTATTTCCTCACTCTCTACAATTGTTTCCTCTCTCTAAACCTTTTCCTCTTCCTTCTCTCTAGCAAACAAAATGTTGTCGAAGGTCACTGGCAGGCAACTCCGGTTCCCATCTAGTCTTAGTCCCCAACCTACCAATCAAGCTGGGATTTTCTCTATTGACATTGATGCCGCATATGGCTTGAGCGCGATAGATACCATGTTGGGGTTTACTCCTCCACCTCCATAGAAAGGTTGGATCCTGACTTTCCGGCCCAGCTCCATCTCTCACGGATAGAGGTATTCACTAAAATCATTTTGATTTCTCATTTTCCCCCTTTTTTATGTACCCTTATACTGCTTAGAGATAGATTCGAACTGAAAACTAGACCATATCGTGGAATTTTAATCTAGAAAAGTGTAGGAAAAAGGAAAGAACAACTTAGGGTCCACCAAAAAAATTCCGACGGACAATATTTAGCGAGGGCCTTACTTTTGGCGGGGCCCCGAGGGCTCGCCGGAGTTTTCCGGTGACGCCCCTCTGGGTCTTCGTTGCTAGTTTGTGTGGACATATTTTATTATTATTATTATTATTATTATTATTATTATTATTATTATTATTATATATTTTTCTTTTAAATGCGAGCAAAATATCTATCCTTATTTGCAGTCTCCTTCTCTTCGCTACACGGGCAGGTATTCTACCGTCCAGACTTGGTGGAGCTATGCTTTTTCCCGCCGGAGGTTATCGAGGTTATCGATGCCACTAGTTTTGGTGATTTGGCCCTATCTTTGTGGCCTACATTACTACCGTATGCGACCTCTATTGCACTGGCGCAGAGGTGGAGCGATGTCTCACATACTTTTCATCTCCCGATCGGGGAGGTTACTATCACCCCGTCTGACTTGGTGGCGATCACAGGCTTACCCTGGATGGCATTGTTATCCATTTCGATGCTTTCTTGGTGTTGGCCCGAGGGGCCAAGCGTTGCATTACAATGTGCTTGTAGAGTATTGGACCGCTCAATGGTCTATTTCAGCGGCTGAGGTTCCTCTATACGATCGATCCTTTTTTATCACTTTACTGAGTGTGACTTTCTCCTCGGTCTCGAACAACGAGATCAACTATGGATTGATCGAGCCTTTAGCGTACCTGGATAGCATTAGTGACCTTAATTAGCCCCGGGCGATTTTAGCCTAGATATATTTTGCCCTTGATTTGGTAACGTGGGCTCACTTGTGATCGTTGAGGTGCTGTCCCATGATTCTATAGGTACAGTTTATTTATTTCGTGATTCATGAATATTGGTTATTATTTTATTATCCTTACTTGACTTTTTAGTTTCGTAGGCATGGGCTTTCTTTTACGATTTCCTTCCCGCCTCACGGTTTGCTGATGCTCCGGATGACACTCCATGTATGGTTTGGATTTTCTCATCTTTCGAGGGGGACATACTAGACTCCACTGGTTACTACCAACATCTCTGTGAGCTAACACTCGAGCAGGTGAGGATCTTCGTTTTCATAGATATGATTAGATTTGTCTTTCACCTTATTCTGACTTTACTATTCTTTATTCTTAGATGGATCGCAACCCCTAGAGAGGTCTCTCTAACTATCACATGGCGAGGGGGATCAGGAGGGATGTGGATCTCCATCGCTTCATTTTGGAGGGACCTAGAACCCACGAGTGGTACTTGGGTGAATGATAAGTGTATAATTACACCAATTATCATATTAATTTTATACATTTAACACTATGAATTAAGTCATTTTTATACTTCATATAAAAGATTTCATGTGGTATGTAGTTGTTTTTAATGCAAATGCAGATACTAGGTAAATCTTGGGAGTAAAATGATCTAAAGTGGAATTCTATGAAAAAAGAGTGAAAAATGTGCAAAAAGGTGTGTGGAACTTAAAGATTTGGCTTAGGATCGAATCTGTCAAAGATCGGCAAAGTTATAAGGAGATTTCTAAAGAAAAACTCAATTCACGGTAAGCATTCACGGTCGTGACTTGTATACTTCAGAAATAGAAATCTGTCAATCAAAGATTCACAGTCACGACTTATATATCGCGGTCCCTACTTGGACGGTTTTCTGGTTTTATCTTCTTAACTACCAACCGCCAGATAAGCATGATCAACCGCCATCAACTACCAACGATAAGATACCTATCAGAAGTCAACCAATCATGAAAAGGTGCCTATCCATTATGGATTATATCTAAGCTTCTTAACCAATCACAATGAAGAGATGCAATCATTCACCAATGGATACGACTCTTCGTTAGGATAGATGCAACCCTTTGAACTTTATAAATAGGGCTCCAAACCTCACTAATTTCGTGTAGAAGAAAGGGGTGAAAGATAGTTCATAGTGTATAGATAGAGAATATATATCTAGTTTCGCTACGTTCATAAGTGTTAGCAAAAAATTGTTTAAGTGATTCAAATCCTTATTTCGATCACCAGATTTCTCTATATTCTAGAGCGATTGTTGTATAAGTGTACTTGCAAATCACTTATCAATAAAAGTTTTCGTTCTTCAATATTCATTTGTTAGATATTTGCAAAGAATAGCATCCTAGCGAAGGTTCTGTATGGGCCGAGACCGAATTCAAAGCAGATGCATGAATTGCGGGAATTGACGACTCCCATTAAAGAGTGGATACAGTTTGATCAACTTTAGCTTTCACTTGCATACCTTACAACTTTGCTTTGCTTTGCTTTCTACTTATTCTTTCTATTTCAAAGTTTATGATATGTCTATGTGTCATAATGCGTATTGTGAGCACGGGATTTTGTTCCAGCTCGCACGTTCAATGATGACGGCTTTTCGGGAAATTTATCCTCGAATCACATGATTTTCGACCATCCGACGATCTTCATATGGGAATCCTCCTCAGACGTTTTAAATTATTTAACTAAATAAAAAATAACAAAAAAAATATAAAAAAAAAAAGAAAAAATCCCGGCAGCCTCGCGAATGGCAGCCTCGCGCAAAGCTGCGCGAGGCAGCCCGCACTCCCCGCGAGGGTCCTAAGGGACCCTCGCGGAGATTGCCCGCGAAGGTCATATGGAACCCTCGTGGGGCCTCCCCGCGAGGGTCCTAAGGGCCCCTCGCAGGGCTTGCCCGCGAGGGTCCTATGATGCCCTCACGGACGCGCGAGCGAGCCTCGCGATGAGCTCTGCGGGTCTCGCCGGAAAAACTTTCCTTTTTTTGTTTTTTTCGGGATTTTCCTACAAATAGTATGATCATTTTCGATAAACGGGAAAAAGTCAGAGAGAAAAATCCTCTCTTTCAGAACAAAAACTAAAAACGTTTTTTATTACTTTCTTCTAACTTTTTCTCGGATTCGAAAACACTTTCGGATCCCAAATTTCTTCACCTTTTTATAAAATTTCTTCATCTTTTCTTCTTAAATCCTCAGATATTCTCGGGTCTAAAATCAATTTAGAACCCGAGTCTGATTATCTTTTGGATAAATAAACACTTTATTTTCCAACAAAACAATCTTTTTTTTCAATTAAATTACACCAAAAACCCAAGAATTAAACGGAGACTTTTGGATTTTTTTTACATCAACCTTTTCACCTAAACTACAAAAACGAACGAGGAACGCTCCCGGGGATCTAACGGACACGCCGAAGTGGATTCACGCAAAAAGGGTAAAGCCTCTGAGTTCCTAGAGCTGCTTATTTCGTGTTCCTCCTTTTCTTCTTTTTAATTTTTATTTTTGACCTAGGAATTATTTTTATCCCTTGTTATTGTAAATAATGTTGTAATTCTCCTTCTTCTTCTTTTATTTCTTTTTAATTTCT
>CATIWQ010015438.1:0-10411 GCA_949673415.1 Euphorbia schlechtendalii
GTGTGTAAGTTTATAAATCTTACTAATGGGATGTATTCTGCAAAGATCATTTTTCTATTTTGTATTCTACTTATGGTATGCTAGGTTAAAGACGTTCCTGTAACTTTTATTGATAAATTATGCATCCGTCCCAAAAAAAAACATATCGCCCTTAAGAGAAATAATTGGGATTTTCACTCTCTTTTCCACTGTGCTCCGTCTCTTCACATAATTTCTTCCTTCTCTCTTTATCTGAATGCGACCAGATAAAGACTTGCTTATGATATTCTTCAAGCAATGATTATGGGGGGCTGCAATGATGTGGCAGCTTTTTCTCTTGTTCGATAAATTCAGCGCTAAGTGCTTCAATGAATGCAACCACGCTGGTAACCGCTTCATATGTTTTTGTTTGTGTATCTGCTTCAATACAGTCTCAGCAACATTTCCAGTAGCTTGGGCCAATTTTAGATCAGTCCCATATTAACCAAATACAACCCATCCTCTTTTATTTTTGTGCTCATCACCTGTTCGACGAAATGCCCCTTCCAGTGTCCCCCCTTAACTGATATTTTAAAAACCCAGAACTTTTGCTCCCTTGTCATCAATCTTGCTCTTCTTGTCATCATGGATTTCTCTTCAGCCGATTTGATAGCTACGCTTTTCAACGACCAAGTTTTAGGAACCATGCAATCCCATGTTGCGCAACGTTCTTCTTGCGATAAAACTGCACAAGTTCAGCCTGCATACGATGCTACAGCCACCAAATCTGATGTACCTCAGCACCCCCCTATGCAACAGACCTATGCGCAAGTTACAGGTGGACATCCACTCCAGACACCAAACATCACCCAAGCTGCCGCAATCTCCGATAAAGGTGGTTTCAAGACCGTCCATATCACACAAGAGTTTTATGATCGAAGGGTACAACAATGTGCCTCGTCTTTGATTGGCCGTTTGATTCTACCCAAGGGAAGTCAGCCACGCCATTTTGAGGAATTAAAATCCCAACTCTCGAAAATCTGGGAGTTAAATCAAAGTTGGAGGCTTATCCCTAATGGCCGAGGATACTTCCTCATATTGATGAGAACGACTGAGCTCAAAAACTTGGTTTGGAGCAAGGGTAGCTTGAACTTGAAACCGGGGGTCTTTCGATTGCAACCTTGGACGCCGGATTTTGATCCTTACGTGACCAATATCACAAACGCACAGGTTTGGGTGAAGTTGCAAGGGCTGCCATGGGAATATTGGGACCCAAGAACGCTAGCGGAGATAGCGAGTTGTTTCGGTGTGATGCTTCGAGTGGATAAAGCTACGATGGAAGGAACCTTTGGCCATTATGCTAGGATCTCGGTCGACATTAATTTGTCTATGGGGCTGTCAAGCACGATAAGGGTCGGCGCGACGGCCGGGGGGGGGGGGTGAATTTGGATCGACCTTATCTTTGAAAATCTGCCCGTATTTTGCAAGCTTTGCAATTCGATCGGACATCGCTCTTACGATTGCAGAAAGAACAAGAACCAGCCACTGATCCGAATATCACGGCCGGGAGAAAAGAAAAATCCAATAAAGTGGACATCCCGACACCACATGCTGAGGAAATGGGTAAACGTGAAACAAGAAACTTTGAATTGTTGAGCAGGAGCAAACCCAAACAGCAGAGGCTTCTTGAGCGCCTTCAGTCGGAGGTCCCAGCGGCGATAATTTTGCGAATATCCAAAACAGCACCGGTAAAAAACCGGTAGTAGTCCCATCGACCGATTGAGCCATCAATGACAGCGACACAGAGGATTTTTCACTGGGTGAACAGGAAGGGGCTGAGCAAGCCGGGGGGGGGGGGGTCAATTGGACTCTTCTGATGAGTCTTTGAGTGTCAAGGAGGAGCAAACCTTAGCAACCAATACCGTTATCAATCCGAATGGTATTAATTTATTCGTTAACATTGTAGAAGGGAAATCAGCCACTCCGCCACATAAAACACTTGACATCAAATCGTGGGCTGACTTGGTCGAACAGGAAGAAGCCTGGGAATGGAAAATTGTAACTAGAAGGAGAAATAAATCAGGGAAATCAGCCTCACCATCACATATTTCACGACCATCCTCGAGAAGGCAGCAAGATGAGAGCATTGAAGTTGATAGCACATTCAAATACTTTATTGAGCAGCAGACCGTTCCCGATCCTAGGCTAGACAAGCAGATTTGGGACTCCAACACTAGAAGTCCAGCAACAATTGAAAAGAAGAAGGAAAGTAATGCTAAGACACAGACAACTCTTAATGCTCAAGGGAAAAAGGCGTAAAAATCTTCCCTTAAACAATGATCAGAACCTTATTTTAGAATTGCAGGGGTATTGGCAACGATGATACCTTGAGAATCCTTGGCAATATGATCAAGAACCACCATCCTCAATTCTTATGCCTTGCTGAACCTATGATTATGTTTTCGGACACTAACTCTAGATTCTGGAGTAAGATTGGTTTTAAGCTAGTTGCTTATAATAATAAGCCTCTGCCATCTTTGTGGTTGCTCCAATCAGTTTCCTTCGCGGCTCTGACTACGATCAACTTTTCTTCTGATCAGGTGATATCTTTCCAATTTTCATTTTTGGGTTCACTCCATTTCGTTGCATGTGTTTATGTGAATAATTCATATGGTTTACGTCGTTCATTATATGTTGATATTTTGACCTAGTTGAATTCTCTTCCTGGGATTTGGCTGGTTCTTGGTATTTTAATGATGTTCTTGGCAGCCATGAAAGAAGGGGTAATTTGCCTATTAACACATCTTGTAGGGAATTTCATGAATTTATCGATGGTGGAGAGCTTCAGGAACTGAATACTACTAGTTCATTTTTCAACTGGAATAATGGTAGAAGAGGGAATCGAAGGGTTGAAAGCCGTATTGATAGGGCTCTTGGCTCGATGGATTTCTTTTCCTTCTGGGAGAAATCGGGTTGTTCTACCCTTCCTCACAGCAAATCCGATAATCACCCCCTTCTTGTCACTTGTTCCCATGGGATTCAAAAGGTTTCTCGATTTAGATTTCAATCAATGTAGATCGACCACCCTTTTTGTATCAGGTTGTCGCCAATCACTGGAATGGGAATTTCCCTAATCTTCCGCCCCAACAATTGCTTCAACTCAAGCTGAAAACGCTTAGACCTATTTTGAAGAGATGAAATTGGGAGGTTTTTGGCCATCTTGATGTTGATATTGGCAATTGCAAGACAGAACTAGTGAGATTGCAGAGAGAAATCTCTCTAATGGTATTTCTGATGACCTACACGATGAAGAATTACAGGCCCAAATTGCTTTGGAAACCCAACTCAAACACAAAGAGATGTACCTTAAAGAAAAAAGTCGCTCCAATTGGCTACAGCTTGGTGATAGGAACTCGACATTTTTTCATCGGGAGGCCTGCTCAAGGAAAACTCATTCGGCCATTACGACTATGAATATTGATGATTGTTAGACAGATCATCCCTAACCGAGTAACGGGTGGCCACAATGACATTCTTATTCGAAAGCCTTCATTTGAGGAGATTCGTGAGTGTTTCTTTTATGAAGGTGATAGTGCGCCAGATCCTGACGATTTTATTGGTAATTTTTTCGAACATTTTTTGAACCTTGTTGGACGTGACATTTATAATATGGTGTAGTGGTTTTTCCAAGTGGGTTATATTACCCCGGGTCTTAATTCTAATTTGATGGTGCTTATACCTAAAAAAGAGGGAGCGGTGAATGTCGAAGACTTCAGACCTATTGTTATGGGTAACTTTGCTTTCAAAATTATCACGAAAATCCTTGCGACACGGCTTGCTATTGTTGCCGAGAGCATCTTATCTCCCAATCAATTTGAGTTTGTTAGTAATAGAAGCATTCACGAATGTATCTCTTTGGCTTCCGAGGGCGCGAATCTCCTTGGTAAAAAGTGTTTCGGTGGTAATCTTGCCATGATGATTGACATTAGGAAAGCTTTTGACACGATGAGTTGGCCTTTTCTTCTTGAGGTTTTTCGCTCTTTTGGTTTCTCGGAAACCTTTGTTAGATAGATTGATAACATTCTGTCCTTTGCTCGTATTTCGGTTTACACTCCGAATGGTCTTAAGGGTTACTTCGCTTGCTCTAGAGGTGTTCGTCAAGGAAACCCCCTTTCTCCTATTCTTTTCGACCTTGCAGAAGATTTTTTCAGTAGATATTTGAATCACTTGGTTCTTCGCGGTGATATTATCCCTATGCAATACACGCACGGTATGACTCTTCCCTCTCACTTATTTTATGCAGATGATATCCTCCTTTTTTGTAAGGCTTCGATGCATAATATGCGAAATATTAAGAAGGCTATCCCTTTTTATGGAGATATTTCGGGTCAAATGGTAAACTAGGCTAAAACGGAGGTCTTCTTTAGAGATTCGGTGGCTGTTGCCCGGTGGAATGAGTTGGCCTCGGTTTCTAGGGTTTGTATTGGTCACCTTCCTTTCAAATACCTTGGAGTGCCCCTATTTCGAGGTAAACCTAAAGCCACACATCTTTGGCCTCTTTTGGATGCTACTTTGTCCAAATTCACTAGGTGGTAAGGGAGTGTGCTATCTATGGTTGGCAGAATGACCTTAATTAAAGCTGCTATCTCTAGGGCTCTCGTTCACTCCTTTATTGGGTATAAATGGCCCGTCTTGCTGCTGAAAACTTTCACAAAAGCGGTAAAAAATTTCCTTTTGTCTGGGTGTATTGATGTGAGGAAGCTTGTTACTATCCCATGGTCCCTTTGTACGACTTCTTTTGACGGTGGAGGGCTTAGAATCAAGAATTTTATCACCATGAATGATGCATTTCTTGGTAAGACTGCTTGGGGGATTTTATGCAAAAATTCTCTTTGTTATGAGACTCTCAGAGCACGATTCTTTAATAAAGCTGGCATGACCCGTACGGTTGTTAACTCCTCGATTTGGAGCTCGGTTTCCTTAGTATTCTCTAAGATCCGAGATAATGTCACTTGGTTTCCCTATGCCAATTCCTCCTTAAATTTCTAGAACGAGAATTAGACCTCACCACCAATTTCGGAACAACTGCATCTCGGGAAGTGAAGCGTACTCTAACCGATTCCATATCTCGCTATTGGCATGATAACACATGGCAACTTTCGAAGCTGCCAACTGCCATTCAAGATCAAATCCGTAACATTCAGCTCTACAAGGGATCAGATTTGTGTTTATGGAACCTAGAGAGTATGGGCATTCTTTCTGTCAATCTATTTTACAGATGGTTATCCGGGGAGATGACTAGTTCGCAGACTTACAAATTCATTTGGAGCAGGCATATTCCTCCATCGCATTTTTTCCTCTGTTGGAGAGCGCTTTATGGATACCTTCCTACTCATTATGTGCTCTCCAAAAAAGGGATGGTTATTGTCTCTAAATGTGTTTTATGCAATTCTAATTCTGAATCATTGCAACATATCTTCATGAATTGCAATTTTACGAAACAATTGTGGTTGGGAATTGATCATTTATTTCGCAGGGACAGTAACGCTAGTGGCACTTTGTGGGAGCGCTTTGCTTGGGGGGCTTTGCAAAGAATCTCTTCACAAATTTCCATCATTTGGCAAAGTTCTTCGGTGAATCTTTGTTGGATCATCTAGAAGACCAGGAATGAATGCATCTTCGAGGAACAAGAAACCGAACATTCATCACTGCCTACGGAGTCTATGGGCTTCCACTTGCAAATCTAGCAAGCTCGATAAAGGTTATGTGAGAAACTCAACCTCGAAACTCAGCATTCTGACGAACCTCAATATTACCCCCCGTCGGGCAAGGGCATCGCAGATTACTCCTATCTTCTGGTCTCCTCCGATGAGTGGATGGATCAAGGTCAATACCGATGCTTCCGTCGCCGATAATCAAGCTGGTTGTGGTGGTGTGTTTCATGATGCGGGAAGCCGTTTCCTTGGTGGTTTCACCCTTTGAATGAAAACTTGACATGCTTTCCTAGCCGAACTCAGTGTGGTAGAGGGTGGTTTCGTTTATGGCTTGAGAGTGACTCCACTAACATGGTCCATACCATTCTCACGAGAAATAGAAGAGTGCCGTGGAATATTTTTCGAGATTGGAGTAATTGCCTTCGCAACATGGAAAACTTGGAGCTAAAGGTGATGCACATCTATCGTGAAGGGAACCAAGTTGCTGATTTATTAGCTAGCCATGGTAGAGAAAACGTTGATTTCAAATGGTGGGAAAATGTCCCCACCTTTTGTTATTACGCTTGTTTTCATAATCTAAGTGGCCGAAGCCTGTTTTGGTTCACTTAACCACCAAACTTTTGTGTATTTTTTCTTTCATTTTAATAAAAGAGGGGCAGAGTTTTGTAGGCAAGCGGGGAAACCAACCTAGTTGGGGACTACACTTCGAAATTTTCTCTCTTCTCAACCTTTCTGGAAAGGCACATCGCCTTCTCGGGAGTTTTTTTAAAAAAAAGAGACCTGTAGCTTCCTCAACTTTCAAAAACTACATTGCTTTGCTCCCTAAATGTGCTGGGCACAAAACCAAAAGTACCTAAAATCACTGAATACTCAACCCAACCAAATCAGCCAACATGCAAGTAAAGTAAAACAAGCCAAAACAACAATAAAACACTTAACATGGAAAACCTCCTCAATGTGAGAAGTAAAACCCCCACAAAATAACATCCATGAAAGCTCCCATTGCAAAACCCTTTGGAGAGCCTTAAGACCCGAATGTCATGAAACTACTCACCATTTTATTACGCAAATGATCTAGTAAAACTTTAGGAAATGACGATAAAATAAAATTGCAGTAGTAACTCAATTTTCTCTACTGTCTCTCTTCTCACCTCTTGACAATTCCTCTCTCTTCAAATGTTATCTCTTTCATGTGTTTGCTATGATTGCCATAATAAAGGCTTTTTATACATCTCCCAATTAGGACTCACCTAACTTTCAAGAATTAGCACTGTAACTCCCATTTTTTTTGAAGAACATACAAATGCTAACAGATATTTGAATCTCCCATTTTGTGGCTGGACCTCTATAATCCTTCCATCCAGCCCAAAACACTGAGGAAGATAGGGTCATGTCCTCATCACCGCATATGATATCCGTCAAGCTTACAACAAAGCTCCAACTTTCTTCTAGGTGTTTTGAATAATATAAATACTACGATTGGGCTTTACCTATCAACTTGAGCTTTTGGATCAAACGGTTCCATGACATTGTATTGGCAGCTTCATTTGTTAAAAATAATTGCAACACATAGCAGAATGGGTCTGTGTTTTACCAGTTTCAAGCCCAAGGGGTATTCGCGTGCTGGGGAGCGTTAGGAATAATAAAAATGCTACGATTGAGCCTGACCTATCAGCTTAAGCTTTTGGGTTGAGCAGTTCCATGACACCAAGAACTGACAGAAAGTAGCTATATAAGCGAGGGATTATAAACTGAATTATATTTATGTGAATGAATACAATAGTGCATACAAGGTTCCTTTTTATACTAAGTACAGGCAGTATGTACATGGAAAGTATTAACTACAATTTATGTTGTTTTTATCCTTGCATTCCTTAAATTGTGCATAGTTTGATTGATATGTTTATTGCCTTTGCTAGTTGCCTTTGACTGGGAAATGATGATCAATTCTAATCCCACTAAATATCTTTCCTTTCTAAGACTCCCCTTCAAGCTGAGGAGTGGGATCGTCAATGCTCAATTTGTCAAGTACTTTGATGAAGATCATTCCATTAATTACTTTAGTAAGAATGTTTACTAACTGGTCTTCAGACCTTATATAAGGAAGTGTAATTATTTTGGCCTCTAATTTTTGTTTGATGAAAAGTCTCTTGACCTCCACATGTGTTGTTCGATCATGTTGAATAGGATTCTTGGAAATTCAAATGGCTTCTTGATCATCACACATTATTTCACATGACTTAGACGGAGGAAAACCAATTTCTGTTAACAACTTCTGTATTCATAGGACTTCTGTGAGACCTCAGGTGATACCTCAGAATTCTGCTTCAACACTAGATAGTGCCACAACCTTTTGCTTTTTGCTTCTCCAAGTGACTTAGTTACCTCTTACCATAGTAAAGTAGCTTGATGTGGATTTTTGATCTATTAGATTTCCTACCAAATTTGCATCCATATATGCATTGATATCTAAATGACTATGGTTTCTCAATAACCCATTTATGCCTTTAAGGTATCTTATGATCCTTTGCAGCGCCTCCATCTAACTAGTTTGTGGTTGGTCATGAATTGGCTTACTATTTCCATGAGATATGAAATATCTTATCGGGTATGAGAAAGATAGATTAGTTGACCAACCAGTCTTTGGCACCTCTCCTTATCTGTGTTTTCGCCTTTCTCATGTATTCTAAACCCATGATTAACTACTATTGGTGTGTCGGCAAGCTTGTAGTTCATCATTCTTATTTCTGTTAGTAGGTCGAGAACATACTTCTTTTAATATATAAATATTCCTTGTTCAGATCTTATTACCTCGATTACCAAAAAGTACTTCAACCTTCTAAGGTTTTTCATTTCGAATTCGGAGAACAAGTTTCTTTTAAGCCTGGTGATTTCCTCCTCATCGTTTCCAGTAATAATCATGTCATCAACATATATTATCAAACATGTCGTGAGTTCACCTCTTCATTTTAAGAACAAAGTATGGTTTGAGTTACTTTTTTGACATGCATATCTCTTCATGGCGATGGTGAATCTTCCAAACCAAGCTCTAGGTGACTGTTTAAGCCCATAGAGTGATTTCTTTAGTCTACACACCTCTCTTATCTCAAAGCCTTATTTGAATCCTTGTAGTGCTTCCATATAGAATTCCTCCTTTAGATCCCCATGTAGGAAGATGTTCTTAACATCGAATTGGTAAAGAGACCATCCTTTTGTTGCTGCTACAGAAAATAGTACTCTGATCGTGTCCATTTTGGCCACAGGGGAAAAAGTTTCGGAGTAGTCAATGCCATAAGTTTGAGTGTATCCTTTTGCTACTAATCGGGCTTTGTATCTCTCAATGGATCCATCTGGTTTGTATTTGATGGTAAACACCCTTCGACATCCAACTGCTTTCTTTCCTAGAGGTAGGGTGCATTTTTCCCATGTGTGGTTTTTATTGAGAGCATCCATTTCATCTTACATTGCCATTGTCCAGTTCTTCGATGTCATTGCTCCTTCAACCGTGTCCGGCATTTCTTCTTCACATAAGGCTACTCGAAAAGCTTTTACCTCGTTGGTTAGGCTCGCCTTTGCAATATTGGGTATAGGGTACCTCAACCCTCACCTTATTGGTTCTGGGGAGTATCTGTTGGGTGGGACACCTTTGTTCCTTCGGGGGGTATTATGACTCTTCATTTGGCAAATCCTCAATTATCATCTCATCTTTATCACCATGGTTAGTCAAAATTACATGACTATTCTCAAGTCATGTTTCCCTTACCTCGGTCATCATGCTTGGATGATTAATATCTACAACACTAAGCTCTATAGGTTACAGTGATGTGTCCAAAGTTGTGTCAACATTAGTACTGTTAGGCTTTATTTCTTCATTTTGAGGAGGAGCTGTTGGTAACCAACTGAGGATATCATTAGAATTAATATCCCCCTAACATCTTAGTTGGGTAATGTAGAAGAACTTTGTTTCTAGAAAATGGCAGTTCATAGTTATGTGTATATGTCAAGTTTTAGGTTTATAGCACCGGTATCCCTTCTGGTTTATGCCATATCCAATGAAGACACATTTTTCCGCACATGGGTTAAGTTTTGTTCATTCATTTTTAAGAATATGAAGAAACACTAGGCATCTAAAAATTCTAGGTTGGAGGGTTAATGGTGGTCGTATTTGAAAGTATTTGGCTAGTGTTTCAACAGGGGTGTGAAGGTCTAGAATTTTACGGGAAGTCTATTTAGGAGGTATACTGAGGTTGCAAGTTCTTTAGGCCAAAAGGATTTTTGTACTTTGGATTCAAGAATAAGTGCACGAGTCAATTCAAGGAGGATGCGGTTTTTTCTTTCAGAAACACCATTTTCTTTTAGGGAATGGGGGTAGGTAGTTTGGCGGATTAACCCTTTTTCTTTGAAGAAAGTTTTCACAGGTGTATTGACAAATCCCCCCCCCCATTATTTGATCTTAAGGTTTGTATGGTTGAGTGAAATTGGGTTTAGATCATGGTGTAGAATTGGATGAATTTATCAGTGACTTTGGTTTGGTTTTCAAAAAATATACTCATGTCATATAAGTACAATCATCGATAAACAATAAGAAATAGCTGAAGTTCCCCCAATAACAGGTGAGGGTTCCCATACATCGGAATGAACCAACATAAATTGTGAATAAACTCTTGTATTATTGAATTTAAAGGTTTGTTGATGACTTTTTGCGAGAATGCAAGTGTCACATTGCAAAGGATTTTTAT
>CATIWQ010015441.1:0-17334 GCA_949673415.1 Euphorbia schlechtendalii
ATCTTATCTAGACCAAAAGCCATAATAGCAAAAAAGGAAATAGATTTTCTAGGATTAACAATATCAAATGGAGAATTAAAATTACAACCTCATATAGTAGAAAAATTAAATCAGTTTCCAGATCAAATAAATGATAAAAAACAATTACAAAGATTTTTAGGTAATCTTAATTACATCAGTGATCAAGAGTTTTTAAGAAATCTAGCCCAATTAAGAAGAGAATTACAAAAGAAATTATCTGACAAAATAAAATGATCATGGACCACTAAAGATACAGAAAACGTAATTACCCTAAAAAAGAGCTGTCAAAATTTACCATCTCTTTATAACCCAAAAGAAAAAGATTTATTAATCATCTCTACCGATGCAAGTGGAGAATACTGGGTAGTAGTAATGACAGCCCTACCCTTCGAAATTTTACAAACCTGCAAACAAGAAAAAGGCAAAGAATTAATAGAAAAATCCATATCTACTCTCACTACTTTATTTAAAACAAAACAATTTGTATCATTAGAAAAAATAGCAAAATATATATCCGGTACATTCACAGATACTCAAAAAAGATATACCACTCATGAAAGAGAAACACTTGCTGTATTAAAAATTGTAAGAAAATGGAAAATAGAATTACTTCTAAAACCATTCATTGTAAAAACTTATAGTAAATATGTTACTACATTTATTCGTAATAGAATTAATACTCATTATAAACAAGGAAGATTAATTCGCTGGCAATTGAAATTATCTTATTATGAATTTCAGGTTGTATTAATAAAGTCCGAAGAAAACTACGGAGCAGATACTTTGACCAGAGAATGGAGTCAGCAATAGCCGTTATCTCTAACCAGCTCAAATAGAAGAATAATCAACTGGAGCAAATATTATCAAATGTAGAAAAGATCAAGGCATAAATAAATGAGCTCGAATCCACTTTAGCACTAATCAAAGGATTATCTAATTCAGATACTGGAAATACTCATATTGATCTAGTAAATGAAGCAAGTATCATCCAATTCAAATCATCAAATAACTCAGTATTAATTACTCCTGCCGACACAACAGCTGGATCATCATAGCTAGTCAAAAATACTAATAAAGCCTATTATGTGATCCATAATGTGTTTAATCGAGGTATTTATGACGAATGAGCAAAAGCAGCATTATTTATTCAAGGGAAGCCAGGTATTATCCACAAAAAATATGCATCATTGGAAGCAGCAAAAGCAGCCTTAGAGGAAAACAGCACTATTCACGGAACCTATAAAGAAAAAATAAATTCTAATAAAAAAACTGATACAAAAATTGTATTAGGGAGAATTCCAACATCAACAATATCTCAAATTAAAACAGCATCAGAAATAAAGGAGATGAAGGAAACTTCATTAACCAAATATTATAAATGATCCCAACTAATCCAAAATTATGAAGAAGCAGATAAAAATAAAAATATTTATCCCACAACAAAAAGCCATATGAAAACAAAAATGGTAGTATTACCCGAAGCAGACTCTTTTAATACCTACGAATTAGCCACTCATGGATTATTAGATACCCTCTACATAAATAAATTAGAAATTTTGAAATATTTTCCAGATAAATTCAAAAAATCAGTAACACAATACTTTAAGAACTACGCAAAAGAAATGATGATCTTTCTTAGATTTTTCAGTAGCATTCCTATATTCTCAGAAGAAGGACGGGAGCTTACACCATCTTATGCATACATTCAAATGGGAATAGCTAATGGATCTTATCCAGAAATTGAACCAGCAAAAATACCTACAACACTCGAAGAAAGACAAGCATGGAATCAAACACTTTTTTCTGGAATATTACGTCAGCTACAAAATTTATCAAGATTCATAAGGACTAACTACAAGTCAGATCATTGAATAGTAATAACTAATTCCAAAAAAGAAGTCCCCATGGAATCGGATATGCAAAAAATACTTTATGATTATGAAGGTCAGTTCCTGACATTAAACATTCCCCACTTAGACAAACAAACAAAAATTTTCCTCTGCCAGAAAATTCAGCACTATGTAGGACATGCATGTGATGTCTGTGGAATACAAGAGGGATCAACCAGTGGATCTGAAGAAGCCACGTCACCATCATCAATAATGGATTAAAAATGAAAAATAATTACCGACAAAGAATCCTAATCGGATAAGGATTCTTATCTCTTGTAAAAAAGTGTGTCTTTTTAACTGGCATTTGCCGATTTCTTTTCTTTTTGCTTGATTAGTATGTAATTTTGAGTGCTATAAAAGGGAGTGAAGACCCTTTGTTCTTCACACATGTTTAGAATGAAATAAAACCATAATGTTTTATAAACCTTTGAGTGATTAACTCTAGAAAGGTTTTCCATAGAAAAAATTCTAGAATCAAATAGAAAATATCTAAAACACCTTTGTCATCAAGCAATACAGAGGCGTTCTCTCGCCATAATCAAGAAGCGCTCATGTATAATTAAACTCTATAATGTTCAACTATCCATTGTTCAATATCCAGCAAACATATTGTATATAGTATTGGTATTATTTATCTATTTGTTTAATATTCATCAATCATATTGATATTATTTATCCATTATAAATTCTTATTAATTTTAACTCTCGGTTTCATAAAATAATTAATTTCTGGAAAATCCCGATCTCAAGCTGTGCACAGTTTTTAATAAATTTGTTATCTATATTATCATTGAGCACGTATAAATTTATCAGTACTTTCTACGGTAACATGCTTCCTCTTAATAAACAATATATTATCCCCATCATAGCAAAATTTTCGTTTCTTTACCGTTCAAGATGTCTGAAATGGAAACAAGTACTTGTGTGATGAAGGAATGCTTAATACCTCACAATATGTTGTCTAGTATGACTTCATTTTAGGTAGTGGTTACATAAGGATGGATTAGAAAGGGTTGAATTTTACATTTGGGAAGGGGAGAAATCAAGGGATGATTGTAGGCTGTACTACCCTCTACTTTCCCATCTAATTCCTACATACTATAAATTGGTGTATAAAAGGGTATACCAATACTAATACTAAAATTGGGTTCGGTTTTTTAATAAAATTTTTTGTTACAAGCTACAGCTTCCATGTAAAAAAAAACTGTCATTTTAAGAACTTAAAATTTTTATAAATAAGTGTTATTTTCGCATTTCAGTGTACATTTTTTAATATTTTATCCACATTTAATGCATATTGAAAATGATAAAATATAAAATACCAAATCAACTTTCAAATTAATAAAAGTTATAAGAGTAAATAAATAAATATTTGTATTGCTTTAATTAATGTGAACTCAGTATTAACAAATAACCTTAAAACAACATTATTTTCAAATGAAAGGAGTACATTTCATCAGGTCAAACTTATTCAAGGGTTCAGATGTATCCATCTTTGCAACTTTACAACAAGACAATTGTGATATGATTGTATATACAATTATAACACAACATTTTGGCAAACTTCATATCCGTTGCATCGAGCAACTAAGACAGATTGCTGGTTTTGACGGTCGTAAAATTCCACAGCAATAGAACCCATTCACCATTTTGTTTACTGTTCTAACTTCTTTCACAAACAAGTTTATGGCTAGTTTGTTTCTCTTAAATACAATGAACACATTCAACCACTTGAATTCAATCATAAACAAACTACGTCTCCAAAAATTATAGCAAACCACTAAAAGAAAAAAAGAAAACAACATTCACACATTAGATAATTTCAACTGAGTGGTAACTGCTGGTAAAATTTCACAATGCACAGTTGGAATGCCATGCTACAAAAATGTGGCATTATGCTTTCAAGTACATCATACAAATTTTCAACTACACGATCAACATGAGAACATGTCGACAAGTATTGTCAGGTGCAGCAGAAGTCGTTAATTTACATCTAAGTAATGGATGAAAAAAAAAAAAAAAAAACCTGGCAAATATCAGTTACAAGAACTCCCCAGAGCTGCTTCACCAACATAACAAAAAGACAAAGCACAACATTAAAAGAAAAATAACCACAAAGACAAATATCTCATCTCTCACGTTCACAGACAAGTCATTTTAGCATACTCCGCACGTATATGTATTAAAAGTCAACAAAAGATCATCTGACGATGCAATTTAATTTGATAATTGTTGAAAAATTAATCCCAAAGAAGTAATACATCACAAAGGCCCAAAAGTTGAAGTTCAGATTGTAGCATTAATCGATGGGAGTGTTTGAATACTAGTTTTCAAGTTTTACCTAAATAACCATTGTGACAAAATTCTAGTTATCAAATTCAGACTCCTCTAGATGAAATGAGTAAAGACTGAAACCCTACGGGTGTGCCGGTTAATTTGGTCATTTTAAATTCCGGGTTACTAATTAGAATAAAGTATTTTGTTCATACGAAGGTAACGAGTTCAGGTGCTCTATGAATTTCTTAATGGGGAACTCGGTCAAACAGAAAGTAATGCACAAAAAGTACAGTTATAGAAAAAACATGGAATTGATAGAGACAACTGTTTCAAACAATCCAGCAATATGATCAATGCTCAACAATTTGCTGAATATAGAAAGGTCATGGAGAGAAACAATAAAGACAATAAAAACATAAAATTGAAAGCCAAGCAAGAAAAGTGTTTACTACCTTAACAGATTTAGCCAACTTTTGTTATCGACCTGTATCTGAACAATATCCTGAGGAACTACTATCAGAATCTGCAAATAAAAATTCATAGCAAATTAAAAAATCAATTTATTTCCATGATAATAACTGCCGTGCAATAATAATCTCTTCAAGATATCATTAATTTAAGGAAATGTTTCAATTACCGCTAGAAGATGAGCCAGACCCACCACTAGAGCTTCCTGAACTACATGATCGGTTTAAATTATCTTGTTTTTCTCGAACTATAGTCTTTTCAGCTGTTTTTACAAGCAAACAGAACTTCAAAATCAGAGAATCCAAATATAAAAATCAGATGCCCAACAAGTTTGAAGAATTTACCTGCAACAGATTCTTCTAGTGCCTGGACTAGATTAGAGTTCAGATTCTGCATCATAATTAATCAAACAATGAGCGAAACATGAAAATTTCTTATGTGGGGAACATTGATATACTCCCTCCATTTCAAAATATATGTCGCTTCCGAGATTAATTAAAGCAATCAAAATACTTATTTACCCCCATGACTTTTGTTAATTTAAAAGTTGATTGGATACTTTATTCTTTTTGTCATTTTTAATGTGCATCAAATAAGGGTAAAGTGGAAAAAATGTTTAAAAAAGATGCGGAATACAAACAACACTTATTTTGAAATTTTCCTAAGTACCTAAAAAGACAAGTTATTAAAAAAGGGTGATAGTAAATAACATTTCATATTCTTACAGTCTCTTGGAGTAGAGGTTCGTCTTCTCTCATGGTTTTTCCCGAATCCTTCACATGATAATCGCTCACAAGTCTATCAAGTTCCCACAGTGTTTCGGAATCAACGCTATCAATGTCCAACTCAATTTCATCTTCTTGCTGGAAAAGCTCAGGGTTCCTCTTCTTTATAATCTGGACCACACTACCCAGTTTCTCTGAGGGTAAATTCATTAGCTGAGTACTTAAAATCTGCTTCTCTTTGAAAGTCATCTCCCTCTGAGGCTCCTTATCCTTGGGCGTTTTCGTCAATTTCGTCTCATCCTCAGCTGTTGCAATCTCCGAACCCTTCACGTTCGAACTAACAGGCGTAGCCTTTGCCATAACTTCGGGTCTATCCAATATCTTCGTGCCAGAGTGCTTCTTTAGTGGAGGAGGGGCCAGATTATGGTTTTTCTTCGATTTCAGAGGTTTCTTACTTGTACCAACCCCCATTTCGGAAATTTCATCATAATGATACTCGGCTTTAAGAACAGCCCATTTCTCCTCGAACAACTTAAGCAATTCATCGGCCATGATATGTGCATCCTGCCCTTTCTCGTTATAAGTCTTGGCATTATTAAAGGTCAGCCTCACATCTTCTGCAAATGCTTTAGGCGACTTGTACGAATTCTTTTTCAACTTGGTATTCACTGTCCCCAAATCCATTGGATGCTTGATGATTTTGTGATAATCGTGCAAATTCAGTTTCTTCACATCCACGGGCTTGTTGAACACCCACCCATACTTATGTTTCATTAGCTTCTCCAACAAAACACCACACTGTTTCATCAATTTCATGCTGTTATTATCTGAATTAGAAACTTTTCCCTTTCCAATCCCAGTCTCTTGGTTCTTCTGGTGCTGATTAATCTTGGGGGTTTTCTTCTCTTTATACATCTTCTCACCAATACTGCCATGATCATAATGATTGCTGTTATTATCCCCTGATTTACTTCTTGCTAACCCCTGCAATGGCCGATTATCTGCCGGTCCTACATAACTGACCTCAGAATTAACCCTAGCTAGAGTTCCAACTCTATTACTACCACCCGCGCTACCCATTAGTCCAGTATCATTGTGAAATTCAGTAGCCTCAAGTTTACTTTTTAAGCTCCTAACTCGATCAAGTTCACTCACTAGCTTTCTCTTAAGTCCTCTAATCACTGATTTGGATCCACTATTCAAGCTAATTCGAACTTTATTGTCAAATTGAACATACCCGGGGAGTGGAATTTCCGCCCCATTGAGGCGGGGCTTATGAGGAGGGACCGGTTGTGCGCGGTTAAGACTTGAAGAATCGTCGGAATCCCCTGAGTCAAAGGCCTTAGGTGACGGCTGCGGGGAATTGTTTTCGCCGGTTGAGAACTGCTGCAACTGAGGGGAGTCCCTGGAATTATGGGGCTCGTTCAGGATTTTTCGGGCATACAAATTCTTGCTGCTGCTATTAACATCAATCCACTTTTTCTGTTTCTCTCGAGCTCCTGTAGCCATTCATAAATTTGAATATAACAGAAAAGAACTGGTTTTGTTTTCACTCCGAAGGAGACAGAATCAAAAGGTGGATTTTGACTTCAATGGCTAATTATTGACTAGAACAAGTAGAAGCGGAGGATAGAAAGTAGAGAATAAATCGAGATTAGAGATTTGGTTGAAGGAGAAAGAAGGTCGGGTATTTGCAGGTAAGAAGCAACGACGAGGAAGATTCAAATTAGGGTTTGTTTGTTTAATTATTTTAATTAATTATTGGTCTGATCGGAGAGGGCGAACAGATTGGGGCGGATGAGATGTGAATGACGCCGCCCAATTTGTCTTTAAACTTCCTTGGCTCAACGAAAAAAAATAAAAACCATTATGGCAAAATACATGTGTATTATAAATGTCAATTTTCCCTAAATAAAAATTTACACTAAATAATAATATAGGGTTTTTATGAGAATATTAGAAAAAGTCAAAATAATTTTAGGGCATGCCATGGTGTAATTTCACCAATCTCACATTTTAAGTTTTATTTTTCAAAAACCGTGAATTTAAGTTTTGATTTTTCAAAATACGTGAACATAAGAATAACCATCAATTTCGGGTATAATAGTTATTATACCAGGTATAACAGTCATATACCAGGTACAATGTCTATTACATTGTTCGAATATGAAATTTCAAGCTAGATCTTAAAAGTAAAATGACATGATCTGAAAACTGGATTTTAATGTGAAATAGGAAACTTAATATTGATACATTCTTTAAATCCAATTGATCGAATATTCTTTAATATTATTTGTTATAGTGACTGTTATACCAGATATAATTACCATCATACCTGGTATAATGATCATATACTATTCAAAAGCGAAATCTGAATTTGGGTCTTAATACTTTCTTCTTCTCCAATGGTTTGAATATTCTTTGAATTGTTATAGTGATTATTATACCAGGTATAATACTCATTATATCAGGTCTATGACTTAATCTGCGACTGGAATTGAATTTGAAATATGAAATGGATCTTATTATATTTCATATCCAATGATTTGAAAAATTTGTAATATCATTCTTCAAAAAAAACTTGCAAATTTGTTAACAATCAAACCACAAAAACATCATATTTGAGAAACTTGAAATCATGAGTTCAAACTTCATAAAATGTACCAAAATAATAAATCTCCTCCATTGAAAAGTGAAAAAACCACAGCAAAAATAAAAACACAGAAGAAAGATATCTAAACATAACTAAAATTGCCAAAAAAGAGATCCAAGGTAAAAAAAAAACACAAAACGCAATCTGGAAAAGAAGAAGAAAAACAAAAAACAAACTCAATTGCGATCTAAAACAGGAAACTCAATCGCAAATCCAAATTTGAAACTCAAATCGTGATTCAAATCTGAAAACTCAATCGCGATTCAAATTGGAAAACTCAAATCACGATCCAAAATCCAGAAAAAAGAAACAAGATGAAAAAGAATCAGAAAATAACAAATCAAAACTCACGCAATAAGAACAAACTCGATGAAATCAAAATCTGATGAAAAATCACGATCGAACTGATGAAACGGAATCAGATAAAAACACCACAAATCGTGATTCGAAGAGAGAGAGCATGAATAAGAAGAAGAAGAAGAAGAAGAGAGACAGAGTGAGCAAAATTGAAAAAGAACAAAGACAAGGAAGAAGAAGAAGAAGAAGAGACGTTTTTAATGAGGAATGTGAAAAGTTAGATAAAGCAAAAATCAAAATTTAATAAATGAGTAAAATAAAAATATTATTCCATTATTATAAAAGGAAAAATATTTTACTCAAATATGGTATTTACTTGTATTTCCCTTATATTCTATGATAGCATAAGGTTTTTACGAACATGATTAATAATATTTATATTTGTTTTATACACATAAAAGTATTACCTGAGTTTTTTTTATATTAAGGTGAAGTTTTTGTTAATTTTTATTTATTATGAAATTTGAACTCACGCTCTCGTACTTCTTTTTCAAGAATGATGGCACTGAAATACCATAATTAATGAAATAAGCAAGGAATAGTAATATTTTCTCAATATTTAAAATGGTGCAATAAATATCAAAGGTAAGTTGTAAGTAGGATTATTCGTGTTAGTCCTCACGTACTAATTTTATTTTATTCGTGTCTTGCGGAATTAAAATTTGATACCACATATATTTTTCATTTGTTATATTTTTTGTTAAGTTTCTTGTATTAAAATGTTTTTCACATTTATGTATATAAAGAAAAATGAGAAATTCATCACTCAATCTCGAATGTGACTCGAATTTAAAAGATCTAGATAACATAAATTCAATCTTAATCAATAAATAATATATTTCTCAATGAAGAAATAGTTATTTTTTTTTTGTTATATATTAATTAACTTATACCATTATTTTTAACTTATAATATAACAGTCTTTGATATTTGTTGAGAGAGATGACAGAGATACGAGAAAGATCTAATTAAGGAAATGGATAGAGAAAAAGGAAATACATTAAGGTCAAGTGACTTATAATGTTTATGTCATAACAAGACGGACAAGTGTAATTAATTTATCAATTGTAACATTAATTAACTTTCTGTTGGATTTGTAATCGGTATTTTGATTATTTTTTCAGACACATCAATTATGTAATCTTCTTGTTTTAATAGTATTAGCCTCATACATTTAACATTTTACATAAGATACTATAATTTGCGAAAAATGCAAAATTAAATCGAATTTACGATTTAAATCCATAAATATTGGAAAACATAATTCATATTGATTCATTAAACTCAAAACTCTTCGATTTTCTATTGTCAGAGTTTAAGGTTGCTATAATTAGTGTTTTAAAAAGCGCTAGGCGCTAATCGAGTGGTCGAAAATGAATCGAGGCCTAGGTGGGGATTAATCGGGGCCCTGGCGGAATTAGACGTTAGTCGACAGGGTTTAGACGCTAGGCGTAGTCAGGCGGCGACCCTCAAAATAGCGCCTAGGCGGGGTTTAGGCGGATCTAGGCAGGGAGTTTTAAAACAGTGGGTATAATGCCTTAAATGTTGAAATAATTGACAAGTGGACTGGAAAAATAAGAAATTCATAATTGTGCATCGTTGCCTGAGTGCTCTCACCTATTTAGCCATTTGATGACCTTATTAATCTTCATGAAATGCTCTGTTTTGAGTACAAAACCTTCATTGTTGAAATCACTGGAATTAACACTTATAACTAATTTATATTGTATCAGTATGTCCGTCCTTCTTAACTTTAATCTTCAATAAGTCAAGCGATGGAATCATTTTATTGTATATTAAATTTCCTTTCATTATTAACTGCAAATCATTTGCAGAAAAAAGAAAAAGATAAGAATGTGTAGAAAAAAGTACATTTTGATGATAGAGAAGAAGAAAACAATCAAGTTAGTCATGATTGTGAAAAATCAGAGGTAAGATATATGCATAACTAACTTATTTTAAAGATACAGTTTGATCAATACTGGGGATCAAAAACCAACTCTGTAATTTCATTTTGTAGAAAACCAATATTCAATAAAGATGAATACTGGGGATCAAGACCAATCATCACATTGGACCATAATATCATCACTTTCCTGAATTGCTCATATGACAAAGAAAGCTCTACAAATGTTTCGAAAAACAGTTTTTGGGAAATACCTCGATGCACCAGTCCTAAAAGTTACAACATAGCTCATACATTCACTAATGATGTGAGAGGTAGAAAATGAAGATAGTAGTGGAATGTGCACTAAAATTAATGGGAGAGTACTCGAGTTCAACATAGATCATTTCCTTCTAATTTTGGGCATCAAGAAACCTGGTGAAGAGCCTTATGAGTTGAAGAAGGAGCTAACAACAGCAGGATAATAATTCATTGATAAATATTTTGTTGAACATTCGAAAACGAGGAAGAAAGAAATTGAAGATATCTTCAAATCAAATAAAATAAGGTCAGATGAAGAGTCCTTAATAAAGGTTTGATCTACTTCGTTACATGTTACATCATGGGTACAACTGAATACAAGAGCATCCCAACCAAATACATTGGATGTGTTCTTGATGAGAGTATAGAAATATCCAATGGGGTGACTTAAGCTATATTGAAACTTTGAAATCATTGAAGGAATGGAAGGGAGAAAAAGAGGCTAAGAAGCTACATTTTGGAGGGCTGCCCCATAATACTACAAATCTGGTTTAACGAAGTTTGTGGGGCATGTGATGGATTAATCTATGAAACTGTTGAAAAGGAAGATGATGTCATAAACCCAAGGCTATTCAACTAGAGATCTTATGTTGGGGATATGAAAACAAAGTACCTAAACATAAATATTTTCAACAAAAGCGCAAAACAAGTAAGTTAACAAAAACTAGTTAATTTAATGCTATAAAGTACATTTGCAGTGCTTGAGTTATCTACTTATTGTCATTTATGATAGACAAATAGTGAGGTTAGATGATACAAACAAGGAAAAAATCTCGTTCTCCAAATGAAAGTGGAACAACAAGTAGGACTTAGGCTCAAATCTAAAGTTGCTGTCCTTTAACATAGTATTTGGGTTAAAAGGATTCTAAGCTTTTTTTGTTGAACTGACTAATCAGTCTTCGTATATGCTTAATTCTAGATAGGTCATTTTGCAAAATAAAGTAAGTACTTGTGCAGGGAAAGTTCACTTGAACAAAAACCAAGATTATAATTTCATAATTCCAAAGCCAACTCTCACAACTTTCCAAAAATCTTTATTTAAAAACTTACTTTCTCTTTTTCTGGTAATGGAATATTTAAAAATTGTACAGTGCAACATGAAAATGTCTTTGTACCAAATTTTGAAAATTGTAAAATACACATTATACGATTATTGAAAATGGTATAATACACATTATACCATTATTGAAAATGGTATAATATGAACAATACGACATCCTCATCAACAAAAACCAGTCTTATACCTGATTAGCCAATATTTCAAAACATTAAAAAGGAAATTTTAAATAGGTATTTTACTCTAAAAATAATGCTTCATACTTATTTTATGTCTATTACCGTGAGGTTGGACAATTATGGTGCATGTTCGATAGATAATTATGTGTATTTGCTTCTTAAAATTTGATATATGATAATCACCATTATGGCAAATCAACATTTGGTATAAAGAGATCGTTATGTAAATAGATAACTCATTTCTTATAGTAGTAACAGTAAACATGCATGGTTTTTACATAATAAGGTTGTAAATTTGGAAAATTATATGATCAGTGTGTATTAGAATATTAAAGCTGTAAATTTACATTGTTTACACAAAGTATCATACATTTATATGCTCATACATGCAGCTAAAATTTAAAAGAATACAAATAATTGAAGAAGAGAAAAAGCATCTATCACTAGAAGATTTTGCCACACCGTCCGATGAATTCAACAAGGAAATAGAGTTTCAGAGTATTGACGAACAGCAAACACAATCACAAAATGACAAAATAGACACTGAAACCAGTAATGCTAAGCAGACGAGAGAAGAGGAAGACTCTGAGAAAGATGAAAAAATGCCAAATGACAATAACATAGAAGAAGAGAAGGTTGAAAACAAAATTTTGGATGCACTAAACAAGTTAAGCAACATGGTTGATTCAATGACGGCTCAAATACAAGAAAGTTTTGATGAGACAAAGAAGTTAAGCAACATTGTTGGCACATTGAAAATTGAAATAAAGGAAAGTTTTAGACAAAGAAGTTAAAAAAGATTGTTGACCCATTGAGAACTGAAATGAAAGAAGGTTTTGATGAGACAAAGAAGTTAAGCAACGTTGTCGAATCATTCAAAAATCAAAACAAGAAGGTTTTGATGAGACAAAGAAGTTAAGCAATGTTGTCGAATAATTCAAAAATCAGATACAAGAAGGTTTTGACGAGACAAACAATCGACTTAAGAGAGTGGAAGACAAGATTGAAATCTTAAATCAAAAGGTAACATTGAACATTCTTGGCATGTGGAGTATTATGCTCATTTTAAAATTAGACATCACTACGCACACACATTACTACACCCACCAACATCATTTTTACAAAAAAAAAAACCATTCATGAATGCGTGTCCCTTATAAAAATTTTCCCTTTATAGGAAGAAGCAAAGAAAATAAAAGGAAAATTAGAAAATAAAAGGAAGTTAGCTGATGAAGAAGTAGAAGGAGCTAAAAAAGGTAGAAGCATAGTGAATAGCAAAAAATAAGGAAGAAATATTAACATTAAGCTTCAACAATGGAAAGACTCCCGACTTAAAAACTTGAAAAATCAAAGACCTTGAGGATTTCACAGAAAAAAATAAGATCTGGACCACTACCCCATGAAGAGGATGGGGAAGTTTACTAAGTGAAAGATGGAATAGATGAATAGAAATTTCAAATTCCAAACCCCAAAAAAATCAAGATTTTGGGATTCCAAGTTTCAAGCTCCTCTCTTTTACTAGTGAATCTGAACAGAAAACACCTCTAAAGATAATTCAAGATGCAACTCAAGAGATCAAGTCTTCTAAAGAAATGATAGAATCCAACTCTCAATAAGATACACCATGTCAGTCAACAAATGACATTGGGTATGAAGCAAGTGAAGAGATGGAAGCAGAAGATATTAATGAAGAATTGGAAAGTCCAGAAATTGTAATTGAAAGTAGCAAAATCAAAGTACGAAGAAGAAAACCTACTAGAGGAGGACAAAGAAAAAGATAACAGTAATGCAAATGAAGGAGTTAGAAAGATAGAAAATGAAATTGCCGAAGAAAAGGAAAACATGCAAACTGCTACACAAGAGGTAATTACACTTCAAACTAACAATTTAGTTCTTACTCAAAAAATAAAAACTTGCATATACAGTTCGATTGTAGATTAAGATAATAGTTTCACACACATTTTCATATAGACTGGATCGAGCGTTTTTCTTGACAATGCTGACCCCACAATATTTGAGATATTCGACGCAATCGAAGACATATATGCTGCAAAAAAAGAAGCCAGAAATTTAAACAATGTAAGTAAAAAAATTACTGTGAACCAAGTACAACTTTCATTTAGTTATAGTTATTACTTTAATGAATTTAACTTTACCAAAAAGCTCCTTGAAGATAATAAAAATAGACTTGCAGTCAGAAGAATCACCAGAAAAGGATAGAAAAATGAAGATAAAAAGAACTGCAAATAGAAGTCCTTGTAAAGAGCCTTAAGCAAAGGAAACAAAAGTGGAAATGAAGGAAAATTTTCATTAAGAGAATGTAGCAGAGCCTGTGGAAGTAAAATGAAGGAAAGAGTTGAGGGTGATTATGTTTTAGATAATTGGGTCCCATTGGGCTAAGCCATTTCAGACAAGAAGCTCTTGAAGCCATCCAGGAATTTATAAAGAAAAAAAGATGGGCTACAAGAAAGTAAGAGTAGTGGAATATTTTTATAAGTTTTTTTTGTTTATGAAAAAAAGTGTAACATCATCCACAAATAATTCTGCAACTCCTATAGCTTCTTTAAGCTAACAAAACAATTCTATAAAATGCAGGGTTAACCATGGATATTGGTTTACAAAGAACAATGAGCAATTTGTTTCACTTTTTGATTAGAAAGTAAAAATAATAAAATACAAATCATTCTTTGTAGACCTGTACAAACTTAGAGAGTTCCTTTCAAGCACTGTAAGGCTACTAACCCATCTAAATAACATCATGCTAGAAAAATAATAATAAAAAAATAATAAGATTTGGAAAATGGTATAATACACATTATAACTGAATTGAAAATGGTATAATATGCATTCAAAATGGTATAATGTACATTTAAAAGAAATAAAAGCTCAAATACTTGTATTTTCAAGAGCTATTAATTCAATTAAGTCTCCCTGAAGCATGTGGTTACATTTATAGATATTGTCTTAACAAAACTGTTTCTATATGTTCATATATTTTCTTCAAAAGGTGTTACCATATGTTCATAAAAGAATACCTTGTATTTTTTACAGCTTCTAGATGTGATTCTATATTACTTAAGGAAAAAGGCAAGTACTGCAAAAGATTAAAATACAAATTCACTACAATTGACCTCAATTTCGATGGGAGAGTGCCATATGCTTATGAAGACATCAAGGGCACTAAAGATGTCAACCAACTAAGAGAAATTCTAGATGGCAAAGACCCAATCCATTGTCAAATGGTTGGGCAGGGATTACATTGCGCATATCACTAGTCTGAAGTAGATCATGTGTTTTTCCCGATGATGGTAGTGGAGAAACATTGGGTTCTTGGAAGATTTGATATAAAGGAAAGGAGACTCTATATTTATGACTCGTTTTACATTGAACCAATATTACAAAACACACATAAATTTGCAATGTGGTATGCACATGTGATCCCATGTTACATACATATTTTCGACATCTTTGCAAATAAGAAGAATTTGCTGAACTCTGCTGCATACAAAGGAAAGCATCCAACAACACCGCTAGATTTATGAGTGGTAAAAAATATTCCCCCAACATAGAAAATAAATATATAAACTTAGATTTAAAGTAAAACAAAATCTTAGAAAACACAAACTGTAGAAAAATACACATAGTGCAGCCTGTAACTAATCTAATGACAACATGTTTAACTACAAACAAAATACAAAGTGCATAAAAAAGATTAACTTAGAATTTTTTTTATTGAATTGGGTTCTGTTTTGTTTATTTTCCTTCTTTTTCAGTGACTGTGGAATTTTCGCAATTAGCTTCCTTCAATATCTCATTGAAGGAAGACCTTTTCCAATCTAATTAGATGCAAAGATATATAGGACGAGAATTACACTTTGCTTGTACAAGCACGAGATGAAGAAAAATGAGAAGAATATGGAAAGCGATGACAATTACAATAAGACAATTCAAGAGTTAGAGTTAGAAGATTGAAATGATCAAATATATGGTACATAAGATAATTGACGAGCTAGAGTTAGAAGACTGAAATGATTGAAGATTTAGTGATAAATATTTGACATATGACACATTTGTAGAGTGTTAGACTTAGAAGCTTGAAATGAATTTATATATGGTACATTTTCTCATGATGTTATATGAAGTTTTTGAAACATTGTTTATGGCACATTATCTCAGGAAAAATTATCTACATGCTCTGTTTTTTAAGTGCTAGAAGCTGGAACAATGCTTGTGGTGAATATGGTTTAAGGTTTTTAGAATGACAGTTGCTTGCAGAAATTATCAATGTTTTTTAGCAAAAACTGGAAATCCTGAATGCCAAAATCGAACAATCTTGCATCCAATTGGAATTTAAAACAAAATTTTGAAAAAAAATGAACTAAAATTGAAAAATGAAATTTCAAAATGGTATAATATACATTATACCATAATGAAAAATGGTATAATACGATTCACCACTTTTATTCTCTTTCTCTGGCCGGGAGCTAAGACGAGGACAGAAGTCTAAATACGGTTAGTTAGAATGTCATATGAACTGTATTAACGTATATAGCCAGAAGTAACCAACCTTTAATGAGCGAAGATTAAACTTCAGTTAGAACAGCTAAGCAAAACACATGAAAAACAAAAAAGATAAAAAAAAGAATGTAAAATATTTCTCAATGTTTGAAGCAAAGTGAAAATGAAATGTACTCTGTATAGTAACAATAGGAAAAAAAAGGGCAAAACATTAACAATCTATCTATTCCTTTGAAATAAAATTATTCATTGACAACATCACCACAAGTCCTTTTATTATGACCAATCTTATTACACACACAACACTTAACTTTTGTCATTGATTTCCCTGCCCAAGCTTGTTTATATCGGTTTTTTCTTGGTCTTCCATGCTTGTTCCTTGTATTTTTGGAGGGCAAACAACCTCCTCCCTTACTTCTTAGGGAATGACGATAGTTTCACCATTCAACGGAATTGGAAAAATAAAACCTCCATAAGTCGCTAGATGCTTCTTCTTAGTATAGAAAAAAGAGTAGTAAGAATATGGATCTAAATGATTCTTCTTCAAGAAAGAACAAGTGAAGCACATGGCATCCCATCAAACTGAAACCGTTTGCACGTGCAGGTTCTGACATTTATATCAACTAAATACTTCTTGCCACTGTAAGATACAAAAACCAGATGATTGGTAGATGGTAATTGAAATAAAAAACAGAATAAAATAATTATTTGTCCATGGCATCTCAACTTTAAACACCAAATATATGCTTCAAATAATTAAATGCATGTATTTAACTAGAAAATTATAAAGATTCCTATAGTCAAATATCATTTTGCAATATAATCCTCTAAGACTGAGGTCCTACTCAAAAAATATGCCAGAATATGCAATACAACTAACATTAACCATATTACCTTGTTGGATTTTGAAGCTAAATTAGTTTTGTAAGTTCTGAGTTCAGAAGCAAGTCATCTCAGAAGCCCTAGAATATGTCAGCAGAG
>CATIWQ010015477.1:0-26042 GCA_949673415.1 Euphorbia schlechtendalii
ATACGCATTATAACACATAGACATATCATAAACTTCGAAATAGAAAGTATAAGTAGAAAGCAAAGCAAAGTTGTAAGGTATGCAAGTGAAAGCTAAAGTTGATCAAACCGTATCCACTCTTTAATGGGAGTCGTCAATTCCCACAACTCCTGCGTCTACTTTGAATTCAGTCTCGACTCATACAGAACCTCCGCTAGGATGCTATTCTTTGTGAATATTGAATAAATGAATATTAAAGAATGAAAACTGTTATTGATAAGTGATTTGCAATTACACTTATACAAGAATCGCTCGAATATGTAGAGAAATCTAGTGATCGAAATAAAGTTCGAATCACTTATACATTTTCTCACTAACACTTCTGAACATAGCGAAATCAAGATATTTTTGCTCTCTCTCTTTGCATACACTATGCACTATGACACACCATATAATCCACCACATTCCATTCCATGAAATTGGTGAGTTTGGAGCCCTATTTATAGAGTACGAAGGGTTGCGTCTATACAAATGAAGAGTCATGTCCATTGGCGAAGAATCACACCGCTTCATTGTGATTGGTTGAATTGGTTTGATTCCACAATGGAAAGGCACCTTTTCCTGATTGGTTAACTTCCAAAAGGTGTCTTTTCATTTGGTAGTTGATGGAGTTTGATGGCGGTTGATCGTTCTTATCTGGTGGTTGAAAGAAGAGAAGAGTTGACCAAAACACCATCAAGGTCACAACAGTGAATGATGGTCGCTATCATGAATACTTGGTTGGCAAATTTCTATTGTGAAAGTTAACAAGTCACGACCGCGATATGTGTGTCACTATCATGACATGCCTTTTTTTCACATGATTCCTCTTTACGATTTCTACCGATCTTTGACATCTTCGATCCTTTGCCAAATCCTTAAGTTCCACACATATTTTTGCACCTTTTTCACTCTTTTTTCATATATTTCCAACTTTAATCATTTTACTTCCAAGATTTACCTAGTACCTGCATTTGCATAAAAAACAACTACATACTACATGAAATCTTTTATATGAAGTACAAAAATCACTTAAACTATATTGTTTAATGTGTAAAATTATCATGATAATAAGTGTAATTATACACTTATCATGAAGCTTAAGAGTTTATTCTCTAAAAATCCCTAATTTCTTCTCTCAAATTTAACCTACAATGGCATCTTCTTAATAACAATAGCAAACTCCTGAACGAGATGTTGATGAGAACTAGTATTTTCTAATAGATAAATCATAAAGAAACATGTATGTGAACATTAAAGGAGACACTAAGATAATCATCCTCCCCAAAGGAACCGTCCTCACCCAAGTTAAGTGGGGAAATTTTGAAGAGAATATGGTCTAGTGTATGAAGTGGACAATGGAGTAATATTGAAGAACAAGTCTCTACATAGAGTGATTAGGTAGCAAAACCTAAGTAATTTCCTTCTCCTTGATGGCCCAACCATTAAGGAAGTCATGAAGAGTTTCTATCTTAATCTTTACACAATAGAGAGCTTTCTAGACATTTTACTACTAAGTTTGGAGACAAATCATATTTGGTGTCTGCAAAAGTGAAAGGGAGCATCCTCCGCATGCCATTAAAAAGCGCTATACTGAAGAAGCGGTAACTATATCGAAAGATTGGGAACTTCCAGCAATAATGGCTTAGGGGAGTTAGTACTTCTAGTTTGAATTAGAGAGCAAGAGCTTACCATGAGCTCTTAACCAAGATTCTTCTACTTGATACTGGATCCCTTTCAAGCTGCACCAAGTTTGTAAGATGTATAGTATATCACATGGTGACTGGTAAACAACTCAATTGGCAAGTGTTGATCCTTCATCACCTCACCAAGGTGATCACCATGTATCACTATGGCTATCTCATCACAGCCATAGTGAAGGCTCTGAGAATGAATTCAGACTAGTATGAAAAGGAAGAGAGAGATCACCTACTATTGTTAAAGAGAACCTTTGATTTTTAGCATTTCAAGAAACTCAAGTTTTCTCAAATCCACTCTATGAGGCCCATGATATCAAGCTGAAGAAGAATAAAGTTGAGCCTACTATGTTCTTGAGGATGTGCTAAAGAAGATGAAGATACAAGCATGGATGAAGTTGAAGTTTCTAGTGAAGGGATAGTTGATGAGCTCTCTTTAAGGGCTAAATTGTTGAAAGCTAAGACCACAGTGAGTCTAGTGGTAAAAGTGGCTACTCTAAGGAAGAGAGTTAATCTAGCTAAAAGAAAAGAAACAGTTGTGCCTACATAAGCATAGCCTGAGAATAAGATAAAGCTTAAGACCAAAGCTTAAAGGGAAGCTAAGGCCAAGGTAAAGTTAGAAGGAGAAGAAGCTGTTAAGTTAACTCTTCCTCCTCCTCCTCTAGAAGTTGTAGAGAAAATCCAAAAATGATTGCGATTGAGTTATCTCAAGGATTGAGAGAGCACACGAGGAAATATAAAATTGCTAAATATGTAGAGGAGACTTCTCAACAAGATGCAAAGAAATAGAAAGAGGACAAGTAGACTTTTCATCCTATTGAGGAGGTATACAAGTAAAATCTAAGCTCAAAGGCATTCAAAAGAAGAGGACTGCCTCTTCTAGGCCTAAGAGAACTCTCCATATAATGGACAGCGATGATGATGTCCAAGAAGTTAGCCAGAAAGAATCTACTCTTTTTTATTTATCTGCCAAATCCCCAAATTCCCACTTAGTAGGTTGAGTTATCAAAAGCTCTGTTGGTCCTTAGACAGCTGATAAACAACCATAGAGGGGGGTGAATATGATTCTTAGATACTTTTTAGATTTAGAAAAAAAATTTAAACCAAGTTAAGATTTTAGAGGCATGCTGAGTTATGCTATGCTGAGCAGGTCTAAAAACTTATAAACTGCTTATCTTAGCTGTACAGTTTATCTTCAATCGCTTGTTGAGTACTCTATTCGGCACGTGGTTTTTTAATAAAAACACTTTAAGACAAAAAGAATGATTGATGAGATGAATTTGATAAAAGCTTAATGCGAAAGTAAGAACTTCAACACCTGATTTATCCTGGTTCGGCCCCAAGCCTACCTCCAGTCCCCAGATACATTCACTGAGCTTAAATCCACTAGTGATCTTACCTTACTTAGGCGGAGCAGCCTTTACAACGGGTTGACAATTTTACAAAAAGTACCTTTCTCTCTAACTACCACTCAACTCAATTTGGGTACCCTTCCCAAACTGATACTCAAGATTTGAATAGGAGATTTGAGAACTGAATTCAACTTATAAATTGTTGAATCCTTACGAGGTTCAATCTAAGAGTGATTCTCTCTATTACAAACAGATTAAGATAATAGATGTTTGTTGATTGCTTAAATTTGGAATTTGTTGAAGCTGGGAGTATTTGCGCAGAGTTTTAGCTCTTAAAGAAATTCAAGGTGATTCACCAAGTTTGAACGTCTGCTTCATTCTTTTGTTTATACTTGAAGCTTAACTAAGTAGCCGTTGAAAACTTTTCATCCTTGTAGTTCTTCAATTTCTCTTCTCTTCATATCTTTCAAATCTTCCTGTTGGAGATAGATTCTAGGATGTTTAGAGACAGAAATTTCAAACATTGAGGCGTGATAAAATTCTGTTGACAAAATCTCGTTTATCTTCAAGCAAATTGATCTGATAGAGAGGCACTCGAAATGCAATATGGAATCTTGAGATTGGTTAACATTGTTGACGCTTGCAGAGTCACATGGAGACACTAAGAAATGGCGCATGACAAAGAATTCCTTTTGCCTTGGACTTTAGTGAGGAATCTCCAACATTCCGTATTAACACCTTTTATCTTGGGAGGACCACTTGAAATCTTCTTTAATTTCAGCGCTTTTTAACTTGAAAACCATCTAAAGAATATTTTATTTCTCACAAAAAACATTAGCAGCACAAGTGTCATTTATTTCTCTAAGTGTCAAGAAACTGCTTTTAATTAATATAAGCATACTCGGCACAGCTGAGTTGATATTCTTTTAAACTATGCAGTACTCAGCACAAACTTAGCTTTTCCTACTCTAAGTCATAACTTAATTAATTACTCAACAAACTAAGTTGTTTTTCATTAGAAAAACTCAAGTCAGCTTCATTAATTAAGAGTATACTCAGTACTCAATTAATTTCACTATCTTAAACAATTTGATATTTCCAAAATGTTTAAGTACTGTGAAGTACTATTAAATTGGGTTCTACAATCTTCCCCATTTTGGACAGATAGCAAACTAGGTAGTAGAAGAGATTAATTGAATAAGATAGTTTAAAGATATCAAGAATACTTGGAAAGTGATGTAAGACTCTCTTATGTTGAGTGACTTCCCTTAGTCAGCTTCAACTCCCCCATACTAAGTGAGTCTTCTTCAAGCAGCTCAGCTCCCCCTTACCTAGAGGATTTTTCTTCATTTTGGAACTTTGTCTTACTTCAGCTTTTCTTTGAGGTTGATCTCTTTGTATGAGTTCCTGTATCATATTATCAACTCATAAAATAAACATACATACAACATAAAAATTTAAAGTTAAGAAGATCTTAACTTGAGGTAGAACTTGTAATTTCATTAATCATAATACTTAGTAAGTGTATAATTTATGTTCTGAACTAAGGTTACAATTCTAAATCCATTACAAGTCTATCTACTACTACTAGGTACATGGCTTAATTTCAATGCTTTGAAGAGGAAGATCCAGTCATATCTTGATTTGGATTTTGTTGCTACTGATGATGAGGCTGTTGATGATGCGGAGTATGATATTGTGGTCACTTTGGAAGAGTCCCTTTATCAACATTTTCCATCTTGAAGGCTTCTTCGGCTACCTTCTCCCCTGTTGATATCTGTCCTTGAATAATTTGCTCTAAATAAACATTAAAGGAGTCCAGGACAGCTTGGAATTCCGTTTGATGGCTAATAATTTACGAAGAGATCTCTTCTTCTAGTTGCTTCTTGCCTTTGGAAGTAAAAAATTCTTGATCATTCAACTCAGATTGAAGTAGGTGATGATATCTAGATAGGTGAGCAATCTGTTCGAATCCTTGGTAAGCAAACTATTGAAAACATTGAAGCATAGCTCAAAAGTTTGTTACTGACAATGTAATCTTCAGCGTGGCCTCCATATCAACGATCTTTGGGTATATTGAAGACAAGCACCTTACGGTGAAGTCTATGTCTTTAACATCTAGCTCTCTAATTATCACAAGAGTTCCCAAATTCTTCTATAAGTCTTCTACCTTGGTCTTAATGACATTCAGCTTGGTGTATATAGTTATGCCAGTTTCTGGGAAATGAGATTCAATAGGAGGAAGACTTGGCATTGGCATCTCAGGGAAGATTTTTCCCATGGCAGTGATCAAGAACTTCTGAGATGCTGAGATCTTTTAGTTTGTGTTTTAGTTAATGTCTCTACTGATATTATCAATCTTGGAATGAAGAGAGTCAAGATTTATCACAGGTTTCTTGTCCATTTTACTTGAGGTCTCATTCAGCAGCTTCAACACTTGATCTTGCTTATCATCATGATTCATCAAGCATCTAGACTGGGTCTCCAATAGCTTTGCAATTTTGTGACCAATGTCCTTGGTAGTCTTAACCTCCTTGAGTACATGTTCCAATTTGCGATTGGTGCTCCTCTTAATTTTGACTTGTTCCTCACCAAGTTTATCTAGCTATATCACTTGAGTTTCCATATTGGAACTCAAGGAGCTTAGTTGCTCAGCACCAGCATCCATACTACCCTTTATCTTTCCTACAACAGCGTTAGCTAGTGCAGTATACATGGGGATAGATGATATTTCTGCCCCAAGCTAGGCTGTAGACTCCGATAAACAGGTTTGAATCAAAGCCATCTTGTCCACCAAACTCTTGGCGCTTTCTTTCGCTAAATGATTCTGGATCATAAGCAAACTACCCTGAATCTTCTCAAACTCCTCAAAGTAGATAGACAAAATAGGAAAGCTTGTATTCTCTTTGAACTCAGGTAGCTTAGCCTTGGGTTTGGAAGATAAGCCCGTAAATTCTTAAGATAGTAGCATATTGCTAATTGCTCCATCCAACTCAGCAATAGTTTTAAGAGCTAAGAATTTCTTCCTTGCCAACTCCCTAATCTATGCTAATATAGATGCATCAGCCATGTCCTCTTAGATTGGCTCTCTGCTGGGTTCAGGTACTTCATAGGCTCTAAAATTTACCTCACTATCTAACCACTTGCATTTCCTTACTGAGAGGAGTTCTCAGCATTAGGAGCTTCCCTAATTAGAGGGGTTAGAGGGTTAGAGGATGGGTTTGAAGAATGGGTATGTTTAGAAGTTTATACATTTGAAGAAGTAGAGGGAATTGTTTTAGTCTTTTTAGGAGAAATGGAAGGTATGTGTTTGTGTTTGGGTTTGAGTTTGTGTTTGGGTTCACGTTTGTGTTTGGGGAAGAGAAGAAAGAGAAGTTTGAGTATTATTTACTAGAAAGGATTGGGGAGAGAAGGTTGATAAGTGTATAGTTACACTTATTATCTTGATATTTTTACTCATAAAAAATGTGGTTTAGAGTCATTTTATACTTCATATAAAAGATTTCACGTGGTATGTAGTTGTTTTAGATGCAAGTGCATAAACTAGGTGAATCTTGGGAGTGAAATGATCGAAGATGGAATTCTATGCAAAAAGAGTGAAAAAGGTGTAAAAAGATGCATGGAATGCAAGGAATTGGCTTAGGATTGAAGTTGTCAAAGATAGGTAATGTTGCAAAGAAGAATCATGAAGAAAAGCATAAGTCACAACCATGTCACGATCGTGATTCCTACTTGTGATTGGCCAAATCACGCTCACGATTATCTATCACAATCGTGACTTATCATTCTTCACCAATAATAAGTTACCAACTTACATTCACGATCATGACATGTATGTTACGGTCGTGAATCATGACAGGTTTTATAAACTCTTCTCAACTTCCAACCACCGGATAAGAACGATCAACCTCCATCAATTATCAAGCAAAGAGACACCTTTTGGAGACAATGAAGCATGAAAAGGTGCCTATCCATTAAAGATAAGAATGAAATCTTGCATCCAATCACCTTGAAGATTATGCAACCCTTCACCAATGGACATGACTATTCATTTGGATAAACACAACCTTTCACACTCTATAAATAGAGATTCAAATCAACCATTTTCATGGGATGATAGTGCATATGGATGGTGATAGCTGCAGATGATAGTGAGTGAAAGTTATATAGATTTCGCTAAGTTCAAAAAGTTAGAGAGAAAACTGTTTAAGTGATACGATTCTTGGTTCAATCACTAGATTTCTCCACAAATTCAAGCGATTGTTGTATGAATGTAATTGCAAAACACTTATCAATAAAAGTTGTTTTTTTTTCAACATTCATTTATTAAATATTCACAAGGAATAGCATCCTAATGGAGGTTCTGTACGAGTCAAGACCGTATTCAAAGTAGACGCAGGAAGGAATTGACGACTCCTATTAAAGAGTGGATACGGTTTGATCAACTTTAGCTTTCACTTGCATACCTTACAACTTTACTTTGTTTTCTGCTTATACTTTCTATTTCGAAGTTTATGATATGTCTATGTGTCATAATGTGTATTTCGTGTTGAGTCTTTTATATTAATCAAGTTATTTACCTTTGAGTTAACTTTAAGAGTAGTTTTGGGGTTAACAAGATTGTGTATAATCACTGGATCTGTTATTATAACATTGTTTAGTGAGCCAAAATTTTTGAGTGGTAACTTTCTAAATATGGCTATGTGAGAGTGACCCTTACTAAGCATAGTATTATTGTTGTCCAGGCTTTTATAAGTGTCATAATTCGTTTACCCTAGATTTAGAAAAGTCAATTCATGTGTTGCTCTGCGGTGAATTATAGGATATTTTGGGTATCTAGAACCAAGTTTGTTGAAGTTATCTAGTGCATAAAACTTTCTTGATTATTTTGCATACTTTACTCTACTATACTTGTTCTTAGGGAATATCTATATGCTTTGCATCTTCTCTAATTTGTTCATGCATCTGTCCATTCATCAGTTTACCTTTCAAAACCTTCAACTTATTTTATTTTATTTTGTTCCATAACTCTAGTTGATCCTTAGGACCAAATTCCTTCCATGTGGGATCTATATCTTTTAAAACTACATCGTAACTGTATACTTGTAGTTATCATCATTTTTCTATTTGATAAGAAGTACTGACAACACTTGTTCATATTTAGAACTTTTATATTATCCGTAGAAAAGTGTCGAACAAGTTTTTGGAGCCGCTACTAGGGAAGGCAAGTGCATTCTAGAGATAAAATACTGGGAGACTATGATACATTTTTATATTTTGCTTTTATTTCACTTATATATCTGTTTGTTATTGCATTTTGTTTCTAAAATGTTTACTAACATGCATTAGGATAAGTTTTGTGGTGATTACATGATTGATAACTTAATTGATACATGCGTAGATGAAACTTGTTATGTTACATCTCATGAAGAGTCTACATCTGAATCCCTTGAAAATTTAGAATATTCCTCTGAAATCAAAAAATTAGTTAGAGAAGATGATCCTATACCACCTTGTATAGATAAAGCACCCTTAGTAGAGTTTAAGTAGTTGCATAGTCATTTGAAGTATGCATTTTTAGGAAGCAACAATACCTTACCCATTATCATTTCTATTAAGTTATCTAATTTGCAAGAAGATAAATTATTGGAGACTATAAGGGGTAGAATAAGGAGTATTGGTTGGCAAATTTTCGATATTAGAGGGATTAGCCCTAATATAGTGACGCATTCTATTAATTTGGAGAAAGATAGTAAACCTAAGATAGAAAGGCAAAGAAGATTGAATCCTCACATGAAGGAAGTTGTTAAGAAGGAGATTATTAAGTTGCTAGATGCAGGAATTATCTATCCAATTTTAGATAGTGAATGGGTCAGTATTGAACAATGTGTTCCGAAAAAGGGAGGAGTTATTGTAGTTCAGAATGAAAAGGGTAACTTAGTTCCTACTAGGACAACAACTGGATGGAGAGTTTGCATAGATTATAGAAAATTAAATGCAGCCACTAAGAAAGACCATTTCCTTTTACCATTTATAGATCAAATGTTAGAAAGTATATCAAGTCATTCATTTTACTATTTTCTTGATGGATTCTCTGGATATTTTCAAATTCATCTAGCTAGATGACCAAGACAAAACCACATTTACAAGTCCATTTGGTACATTTGCTTATAGAAAAATGCCTTTTGGGTTGTGCAATACTCTGGCTACTTTTCAAAGGTGTGTTTCGGCTATTTTTAATAAGTATCTGGAGCATATTATGGAGGTTTTCATGGATGATTTTCTGTATATGCAGATTCTTTTGAGAAATGTCTAGAAAATTTGGATAAAGTACTTGCTAGATGCGAGGAAACTAATTTGATATTGAATTGGGAGAAATGTCATTTTATGGTTAATGAAGGTATAATTTTAGGTAATAAGATAAATGAGAAGGGAATTCATGTAGATATAGCGAAAACCGAGATCATTGAGAAATGACCTCCTCCCATAAATGTTAAGGGAGTAAGATCATTTCTAAGCCATGCTGTATTTCACAGAAGGTTTATTAAGGATTTTTTGATTATAGCTAAACCTTAAACTAACTTATTAGTTAAAGATGTGAAGTTTGATTTCTTTGATGACTGTTTAAAAGCCTTCAACACTTTAAAGCAAGCATTAGTTTCGGCACCCATAATTGTGAAACAAAATTGGTCTTTGCCATTTGAATTGATGTGTTGCTAGTGATGTTGCTGTTGGTTGTGTATTAGATTAAAGGTATGAAAAGAATTTGCATGCAATTTATTATGCAAGTCACACTTTGTCTTCTTCACAATGCAATTACACCACCACTGAAAAAGAGATGTTAGAAGTTATATATGCATATGATAAGTTTAGATCATATTTGATTAGATCTAAAGTAATAGTTTATACAGATCATGCTGCTTTGAGATATTTGTTTGCTAAGAAAGATGCCAAACCTAGATTAATTATGTGGATCTTTCTTTTGCAAGAATTTGACTTAGAAATAAGGGACAAAAAGGGAAGTGAGAATACCGTAGCTGATCACTTATCTCATTTAGAAGATGATAAGGGACCTATAGGTGAAATTTGTGATATTAATGAACTTTTTCCAGATGAAAATCTTATGTCTGTTAGACATACTGTTAGTCCATGGTATGCCGACTTTGCAAATTATTTGGTTACGCATACTTTACCCTCTGATTTAGATTCTAATGGGAAGAAGAAATTTCTAAAGGATAGTAGATCATTTTTATGGGATGACCCTTATTTGTTTAGGGTATGTACCGACGGTATTATTCGCAGCTGTATAGATGATAATAAATTTTCTTTAGTTTTAAGTCATTACCATGATAGCATATATGGAGGACATTTAGGACTAGTAAAAACCACTACTAAAGTTTTAGAGAGTGGGCTTTATTTGCCAACATTGTTCAAAGATACTATAGATTTTGTTCAGAATTGTGATAATTATCAAAGAACATGAAACATAAGTCAAAGAGATGAGATGTCATTGAAAATCATCTTAGAAGTGAAGCTTTTTGATGTTTGGGGTATAGATTTCATGGGAACATTTCCTAACTCTAAAGGTTATAATTACATTCTGGTTGTAGTTGATTATGTTTCAAAATGGGTTTAGGCTAGCCCATATGGTAAGAATGATGCTAAAGTAGTCGCTAAGTTTCTTAAGCAATTATTTAGTAGATTTGGAGTTCCTAGGACCATAATTAGCGATGGAGGTTTACATTTCATCAATAAGACTTTAGAAAGCTTGATGCATAAGTATGGAGTACATCATAAGGTTGCTACCCCGTATCACCCTCAAACTAGTGGTCAAGTAGAAATTTCTAATCGAGAAATTAAGTGGATTCTCAAAAAGACTATCTCGAAATCTAGGAAGGATTGGTCTACTAAGCTAAATGATGCATTATGGGCTTACAGAACAGCTTTTAAGATACCTATTGGTATGACACCCTACAAGTTAGTTTACGGAAAGGCTTGTCATTTACCGGTAGAATTAGAGCATAAGGCTTTAAGGGCTTTGAAGAATTTGAATATGGATTTACACAAAGCCGGTGAAAGAAGAAAGTTGGATTTAAATGTGTTAGAAGAATTACGTTTGTCATCACATGAAAATGAAAAGATCTATAAAGAGAAGACAAAACAATGGCACGATGCAAAATTACAGGAAAAGAAGTTTAAGATTGGAGATAAAGTTCTGTTATATAATTCCAGACTTTGCTTATTCCCTAGAAAACTAAAATCTCGTTGGAAGGGACTTTACGAAGTTATTCAGGTATTTGACAATGGAGCATTGGAATTGAAAGCAAAAAATGGAGTAATATTTTGAGCCAATGGCCAAAGATGCAAACCTTATCTAGAAAATAAGTTTGAACAATAAGACGTTAATGTTCAATTACTATCTTCACTATAATCATTCCAGGTATGTAAATAGTGAATAGTTATTACTTATATTTAATACGTTTGTTTTTCTTAGTTTTTCTAGGTACTAAATCTAAAGATTGAAGAAATAGAAGGATTAAAGAAGGTCGCAATCACGACTATAGATCGCTCTCATGAAGTTATACATCAAAACTTTCTATTCCTGTTTTGAAGGAAATCACGATCACGACATGGGAAAAATATAACCATTGCACTGAAACCGCCATTAACGGCTAGTTTGAAGAGAAAATGGCTATATTGACTATTTTGACCAATCAGAGACCTATTAGAACTCTATATAAAGGTCTAGGTTGAACCCATAACCACCATAACATTCTTATAAGTCTTTCTCAAGTTCTAATTCTTTCACAAACATCTCCATTCTTCTACAATTCACAACCTTTTCAAACTTTACTTCAAACACAATCATGCCTTGTGTTAAGAAACCCACCAACCAAAGAAGAGATCTCCCAAATTACCAAGAAGAATACTGTTGTCCTTTTCCAATCCAGATACGTGAGGAAGGGAAAAGATTTCAAGTTCTAAACAAATTTGAGATAACCGGCATGATTTTTCTTGACTTAGTTTTCTTGGAGACATTGAGCCTTCATGAGAAGATGAGGATGTATATCTCTAATCTTAGATTAAGCAAATTTGTGGGGATGCGATTTCCACAAAATCATGAGTGGATTTTGGAATATCTTGTGACATTCGAGTTTGAAGACAATAAGAAGAGGGCTATTCAATTTCGCAATTGAGGAAAATAGTATACTATCACAAGAGATATGATGAATACTTGGTTTTGTTTCGAAGTTGAAAATTCATCAAGTATGACGCATTCATTTCAAGAAAATTGAGTTTGGGCAGATTTGACGGGTAAGCGAGTTTTCAATCCCAAAAATTCACCAAATAAATTGATTAAGGATGAATGTATTCTCCTACTCCACAAATACCTCGCCACTTCAGTATTTTATCGAGTGGAGAACACGAAGCTCTAAAAGAGGGATATATTCGTTCTCTCTTGTGCAATGAAGAAGAAAAAAGCAGAGTTTGTGGATATTATATGGGACATAATGAAGAAAAATTCAACAAGCATGAGGAACAAAATTGGGGCGGCCAAAATTATAACCGCCATTGTAATGGGAGCATGAAGAGAGCTTCCTTATGTTCAACAATCGGGTGAGTATTTTGGATATATGGATGGGAATTACTTGAAAAATACCAGACTTCTTCAAGAGAATGATGGCATCTTTTCTTTCTACTCATACTACAACCGCACAAGGAAATTAATCTCAGCTCATGAGGACACTTCCGCTAGCCCATCAAATCAAATTACTAGACATCGTCCTAGCAAAGAAGAGGAAGATGAAGATGAAGAATCACCGAAAGATTGGAAGGCATATATGTAGCAAAAGCTAGACAATTTCCAAGCAGAACTTAGAGTAATGAAGAAAGACATGAAAATTCTAAAGAAGAGTAATAAGTCAATGCTTCGAAAATTACTATCGTTCTTTTGAAAACAATATTGTCAATTTACTCCTAGTCCCCCAGATTCTCCTTCACAATAAACGGGTTTACTCTTTTCTTTTCTTTTTAAATTTTAGACTAGTTATTTATGTTTTGTGTTTTTCGTTTCTAGTTAAGTCTGTCACAATGAGAACATTGTGTTCTCTAATGTATAAATTCCAAAAATCCAAAAATATCAAATAAAATAAAAAAAAATTGAAGAATAAAAAATTTACTTGATTTTGTGTTGTTTATACCTTATCCATACCTATATTATACTAACATATGTTCTAAGGTTATTGTAAGTGTTAGGTATTACAAGTTCAATGTCGGTGCAAATTTCGAACAAAAATTTTTTGTTTCGAGTTTAAACACACGTTGAGAGTGTGAGCACTTTAGTAGATTGGCAGAACATATAACATTTGGCAAGGAAGAGTGGTGAGTAACATTCAATAACAACATTCCAAGTAAGTTTCGATATATATTTCAATGTAACATGAATTAGTATAAGTTATATAGTTTTAGTTTAAAGCTACCGATAAGTTTTGAGTGGAGTAATATCTAGTAGTGTTCTTATGATGAGTTTTATATGCTATTCTCGAATATGTCCTATAAGTATTGAGTGTGTCTAAAGTGTAGGGAAACTATAGCCATAATACTTTGAAAGTGATCAATAAAGGATGAGGGTATTAAGAGAAAAAATCAAAAGAAAGAGAGGATAACCAATGAGTTATGCAAAAGGTGAGGAATGGTACGGAGAAGAAACTACAACCATTCAATGAGTGAAAAAAGAAAATTAGCATAGCACGAAAAATGGGTGCAAAGTACGAAACTATACTTCAAAATCATATACTTATAAAAATGAGAGAAAGTGGTATGGAGTATAAAATGCAACCACTAAAAAAGGGGAGAGTGGTATGGAGCATAAAATGCAACCACTAAGAGTGTTTAGCATCCTAGGTTACCTAAAAACACCTTGAGATCAATCTTTTAAAGTGTGCTCCCTTTGTCCTTTAAACTTTATACTTTACTTAAGAGAAGGAAATATTCGAGTGAGCATATAACACTTATATGAAGACGCAATTCGGTTGGCCCTCCATTAAGAGCAAAGGTATGCAACTAGACCATATAAATTATGCATTAAAATTTGTGGGAAATTTTGTATATTTACTTGAACCTTGTGCAATGTGGGAATGTGGTACTCACTACAATAGTCTTTCACTAATTGAGGTACGAACTTGAACTACTATCTTATACACTTCTGTTGTGTTTACCTTGAGGATAAGGCAAAAGTTAAGTGTGGGGGTGTGATAAGTGTATAATTCCACTTATTATCTTGATATTTTTACTCATAAAACGATGTGGTTTAGAGTCATTTTATACTTCATATAAAAGATTTCATGAGGTATGTAGTTGTTTTTTATGCAAGTGTAGAAAATAGGTGAATCTTGGGAGTGAAATGAAAAAAGATGGAATTCTATTCAAAAAGAGTGAAAAAGGTGCAAAAAGATACGTGGAATGTAAGGAATTGGCTTAGGATTGAATTTGTCAAAGATTTGGTAAAGTTGTAAAGAAGAATCATGAATAAAAGTATAAGTCACAACCATGTCACCATCATGATTCCTACTAACGATTGACCAAATCACACTCACGATTATCTATCACGATCACTAGTTATCATTCTTCACAAATAGTAGTTACTAACTTACATTAATGATTGCGACATGTATGTCATGATCGTGAACAGTGATGGGTTTGATCAACTCTTCTCAACTTCCAACTACCGGATAAGAACGAACAACCGCCATCAACTGCCATCAACTATCAGGTGTAGAGATGCCTTTTAGAGACAATGAAGCATGAAAATGTGCCTATCCATTGAAGATAAGGATGAATTCTTGCATCCAATCACATTGAAGATAATGCAACCCTTCACCAATGGACATGACTATTCATTTGGATAAACGCAACCTTTCACACTCTATAAATAGAGATTTAAATCAACAATTTTCATGGGATGATAGTGCATATGGACAGCGATAGCAGCAGATGATAGAGAGCGAAAGTTATATAGATTTTGCTAAGTTCAAAGTTTTAGAGAGAAAAATGTATAAGTGATTAGATTCTTGTTTCAATCACTAGATGTCTCCACAAATTCGAGCGATTGTTGTATGAGTGTAATTGCAAAGCACTTATCAATAAAATTTTCTATTCTTCAACATTCATTTTTTCAATATTCACAAGGAACAACATCTAAACGGAGGTTCTGCACTAGTCGAGACCAAATTAAAAGTAGACACATGAATTGCGAGAATTGATGACTCCCATTAAAAAGTGGATATGGTTTAATCAACTTTAGCTTACACTTGCATACCTTACAACTTTACTTTGTTATCTACTTATACTTTCTAATTCAAAGTTTATGATATGTCTATGTGTCATAACGAGTATTTAGTCATACGTCATTTATATTAATGAAGTTATATGCTTTCAAGTTGACTTTAAGAGTAGTTTCAGGGTTAACAAGATTGTGTATAATCACTGGATCTGTGATTATAACGCTATTTAGTGAGCCAACATTTTTGGAGTGGTAACTTGCTAAATATGGCTATGTTAGGGAGACCCGTACTAAGCATAGTATTATTATTGTCCATGTTTTTATAAGTGTCATAATTCGTTTACCCTAGATTTAGAAAAGTCAATTCATGTGTTGCTCTGATGTGAATTATAGGATATTTGTTGAAGTTATCTAGTGCATAAAAAATTCTTGATTATTTTGCATACTTTACTCTACTCTACTTGTTCTTAAAGAATATCTATATGCTTTACATCTTCTCTAATCTGTTCATGCATCTGTCCGTTCATTAGTCTACCTTTCAAAACCTTCAACTTATTTTATTTTCTTTTGTTCTATAACTCTAGTTAATCCTTAGAACCGAATTCCTTCCCTGTGGGATCGATATCTTTTAAAACTACATCACAACTATATACTTGCAGTTATCATCATTTTTCTATTTGATTAGTGGTACTGACAACACTTGTTCATATTTAGAAATTTTATATTATCAGTAGGAAAGTGGCGAACAAAGGTGTCTTGGCTTTTGGTAGGAGAAGAAGGGATATTTACAGGGGAATTTTGGTTATTAACAGGTGAGGAAGGTATAATGACAGGGGAATTAACACTATTGGAAGGAGGAGAATTTATAGGAAAAGGTATTTCAATTACTACAGAGGTAGGAACTGGGATATTGACAGAAGAGTTTGGTTGAGGATTTATAGAAGAAAGGGGGGTAGGATTTAGAGGTTTCTCTTTGTTAGCTATTTGAACCTAGGATGGGCCAGCTTGAGGTATCTCCAACTTAGTAGAGGTTTCCTCAGTTTGAGTAAAATTGGGTCGGGGATGTTAGGATCAGGAAGATCAGACTCTTCCTGAATAAGGTGGAGGGGTTACTCCAACATCTTCATCACTGCTCACCACCTACACATACTTCTGCAGGGGCCAGTTGGTGGTAGATCACTTTCGCTAAGTGCCTTTAGCTTTGGCAATTACATCATTAAGTTCAATGACGGCTCCAGGACTTGTTCTGTCCTCATCCTTAGATTTCTTGGCCTCACCCAGCTCCTCCAATTCTTTAGAAATGACTAATTTGCACTTTCTTTGCTGTAGGGTTTCCTCAGCCTCAATCTCATCCTCCTTTTCCTCAGCCTATTGCTCATCTTGCAGCTTAGCCTCAGCTTCTCTGTAAGTACACGTTTTAGCCTTCATTTGCCTCCTTTGTCTTTGGGGTTGAGTAAGGACTTTATCGGAATTTGGTTTTATTGGGCTCTTCTTACGGGGCTTTAGAAGAGGTAGCCTTGGGTTTGGGAGAGGAAGCGGTGGTGGTGGCTTGATCTAAGATACTAGAGATTGGCAGATGGTCGCTTGAGTTGTTGCTTCCTTTGAAGTCCACCATAAACTCATCTTCTTCTTCATTAGGGATGTCTACAGGCACTACTCTCGGTACACACTTAAGCTTTTACTTTTGCTATGCCTTAGGGTACCTAGTATGTACTTGATCGTGGCACAGTTTGGTGAAGTGATTGAGGTCAAGCTTCTTCTTCACCGGAAGCACTGTGTCAGCAAACTCCCCCAAAAACTATGCAATGCCTACTTTTACTGCCCTCATCAATTCGATGATGAGATAACCATAGTGGGAGATAGTAGTAAGGTTTGTCAAGTGGTGAAGAATCATCACAAGCCAATTGATCCTCTTACCCACTAGCATATTGTAGACCACACACCTCTCGAAGTAGGTGCAACTTGACATTGATCCAGTTTTTGGTAGCAGTAGCTTCACCACTAACTCATAGCATGCTCTCACGGTCTAGCTCATCTCGCTTGCTACTATCTCTCCAGAAACATAGTTGGAGGGGACCTCCCAATCTTTAGGGATGACCACCAAGTCCTCGCCACCAATCCTACGAAGATGAGTGCCTTTGTGAGGAAAATTCAGAATGCTCCCAATCAGCCTTGAGCAAATCAAGGTTAATGTTACTCCGAACTCCACTTGCAAGACATCTTTGAAACCTTGAATAGTATAGAGGTGAGAGTAGAATACCCTAATTAACCTAATGATTGCAGGTCCTTCCATCTATAGAAAGGAACTCAAGCTTTGCTACTTGATAACCCTATGCATGATCTGATTTCTGAGAAGACTCTCATAATCGAATTCATACACCGGTCTAAAATCTAAATTGTCGGCCTAATCCACCTTTTTGAAAAGGGTTATAGCCTCTAAGGTGAGATTCTTCATCTTGCCTTCGGTGTTGATAATGAGCTTCTTCACGGTTGTGGTGTTAAGTTTGAAAGTGGTTCTTGTGATCTCCATTTGAGAAAAGTAAAGGAATTTCTACATGATGGGAATTGGGGTTATTAAGCTTTTATAAACCTCTTGAGATGGCGATGATACATGGCACTTTCTCAGCTCAAGATGAGAATTAACACTGAGATTAACACTTGATTAATCACCTTAGTAAAATGGGGAGTTTAGTAGAAGATGGTTCCAATTTGAAAGCATGTCTTTTTGAAAACATAGGTTTTGATTTTAAACGTGAAAATGTATCTCACGTTGTTACTTTAGTAAAATGGTGAGTGAAACACATGTCATCTCCTTGTTGAAAGAAGGCTTGATCTTCAACACTTAGCCAAATTTCTGATTTCTTAATTCTTCTTCTTCATTATAGCGGGTTCACCATACCAATGAGCTGCCTCAGTATATTGAATTATTCCTTTGGCAATGGTTTGGTGAATATGTTAGCACGTTGTTCCTCTGAAGGAACATACTCCAGCTTGACATCTCCCCTTAACACATGATCTCTAATGAAGTGATGTATGATATTGACATGCTTCATATTGCCATTTTAATTGGGTTCTTGGATAGGTCTATTGCTCTCTTGTTATCACACATAACTTTGAGACACTTTAACTTTATACCATAGTCTTCCAGTTGCTACTTAATCCATAGCAGTTGTGCTAAATACTTCTTGCGGCCATGTACTCAGTTTCAGTTATAGTCAGAGCAATAAAAGTTTGCTTCTTATTGTACCATGAGACTAAGCATTCCCCAAGGAAATGGCATCCTCACTTGGTGCTTTTCCTATCAAGCTTATCTCTTCCATAATCAGCATCTGTGAATCCTCTTGGAGTGAAATCTGAGCTGTTGGGATACAACTTGCAAATACCTGAGAATTCTCTTCATAATTGTTAAATGAGATTCTCTGGGATCAGCTTGATAACGAGCACAGTAGCACACATCATACTGTATATCTAACCTACTAGCTGTAAGATAAAGAAGAGAGTCAATGATTCCTTTGTAGAACTTGCTATCTTTAGGTTTTCCAGCTTCATCTTTACTTAAATAGTTTCAGTGGACATTGGCTTCGAATGCACCATGTCAAACTTCTTCAGAACTTCTTTGGCATACTTTGCTTGACTGATAAAGATTCCATCTTCAGTCTACTTTATTTGAAGACCAAGGAAAAAGTTGAGCTCTCCAATCATAGACATTTCAAACTCGCTTTTCATCAACTTGCTGAATTCCTTCCACAGCTTCTCATCAGTTGCTCCAAATATGATATCATTAACATATATTTGGACCAGCAACACATCTTCTTTTCTTCACTTGATAAATAGAGTTATATCTGCTTTTCCTCTTTCATAGCCTTTGCTGATCAAGAAATTTTCCAGTCTCTCATACTAAGCTCTTACAGCCTACTTCAATCCGTAGAGAGATTTCATCAATTTGAAGACATGCTCAGGATTTTTCAGATCTTCAAAGCCGGAGGATAGCGAACATACACTTCTTCTTGAATGAATCCATTCAAGAATGTGCTTTTAACATCCATTTGAAACATTTTAAAGTTCATATGAGATGCGAAAGCACACAGTTTTCGAATTTGTTCAAGTCGGGCCACCGGAGCATAATTCTCATCATAATCAATTCCTTCTTGCTGATAGTAGCCTTGCGCAACAAGCCTAGATTTGTTTTTGACAACAGAGCCATGTTTATCTAAGTTTTTCTTGAAAACCCATTTGGTTCTGATAATTGATTTCCCTTTAGGCTTAGGAATTAGATCCCAAACATCATTGCACTTGAACTAATCTAGCTCCTCTTGCATTGCAATCATCCAATAATCATCTCCTTCTACATCTTCAAATTTCTTAGGTTCCATCAATGAGATGAAAGCTGGATGACTCGTCATCTTGTTGAGCTAACCTTGCGTCATCACCGGATTATAAACATCATTAACAATGTTTTCTAGCGGATGGTTGTGTTGAGTTCTAATCTCCCTTAATAGACTCGGATCAACTGCTGGAGGATCGACTATGGGTTGTTAAGGTGGAGGTTGATCTTTGCCATCGTTGAAGTTGATAGAGAGATCATCATCTTCTTTGACTTCCTTAGCTTTAAGTTCTTATGTTGGGTTGGGTAGAATAGAATGTAGCATATTGAGTGGATTTGCTTGTTGGGTTACTCCTTCATCTTCATCAGATGGACGTCTATCTACATTATTAGTTTCATCAAAATCTACATGCATAGACTCCTCTAATTGGTCGATTCTTATAACATATATTCTATATGCTCTAGTGTTAGTTGAGTATCCCAAAAAGATACCTTCATCAAACTTAGGACAAAACTTAATTACTCTTTAGAGTTAAAAACAAAATACTTACAGCTAAATGATATGAAATGACCAATCTTAGGCTTGCTCCCTCGCCAAAGTTCATAGGGTGTTTTCTCTAGAATTGGGCGAATTAAAACCCGATTCAGGATATAACAAGCTATGTTAACAACTTCTCCCCAAAAGTAATTTGGTAGATTGTTATCACTCAGCATGGATCGAGCCATTTCAACTATGGTTCTATTCTTCCTTTCTACAACCCCATTTTGTTAAGGCGTATAGGGAGAAGAGAAGTTGTGGTCAATGCCATGCGGTGAATAGAATTCTTTGAAATGAAAGTTCTCGAATTCACATCCATGATAACTTCAAATTCTACTGATTTTAGTTCCTATTTCATTCATTATCTGATTGTTGAGCTTGATAAAAGATCCATATGTTTCATCTTTGCTATTGATCGCAAGGTTTTGACTATACTGATTTAGATGGGCTTATATTCGATGATGATGTCAAAAACCTTGTTCCCCACTTTTCTACTGATAAGATAAAAGTTCAAAATGCGAACAGGTGTTGTCAATACCGCTTATCAAATAGAAAAATGGTGACCACTACAAGTATACAATTTTGATGTAGTTTTAATAGATATCAATCCCACAGGGAAGAAATTCGATTCTTAAGAGCAACTAGAGTTATGGAATAAAAGAAATAAGATAATTAGTTATTGGAGGGTTTGGATGAATTGGATGATCGACTGATGAATAGACAGATTCATGAACAGATTAGAGAAGATGTAAACTATATATATATTTCCTAAGAATAAGTATAGTAGAGAAAAAAATGCAAAATCATCAAGAAGATTTCCTACACTAGATAACTTCAACAAACTCGGTTCTTGACACCCAAATATTCAATAATTCACCGTAGAGCAACACATGAAATGACTTTTCTAGACCTACGATAAATGAATTATGAAACTTATAAAAACCTGGATAACAATATTACTATGCTTAGTATGGGTTGCTCTCACATAGCTACAGTTAGCAAGTTACCACTCCAAAAATGTTAGCTCACTAAACAGTGTTATAATCACAGATCCAGTGATTATACACAATCTTGTTAACCCCGAAATCACTCTTAAATTTAACTCAGAAGTATATAAATTAATTAATATAAGAGACGCAAGACGTAATACTTAGAAATATCATAAATTTTGAAATAGAAATTGTAAGTAGAAAACAAAGTAAAGTTGTAAAGTATGCAAGTGAAAGCTAAAGTTAATCAAACAGTATCCACTCTTTAATGGGAGTCGTCAATTCTCGCAATTCCTGCATCTACTTGAATTCGGTCTCGACTCGTACAGAACCTCTACTAGGATGTTATTCTTTGTGAATATCGAACAAATGAATGTTGAAGAACAAAAACTTTTATTGATAAGTGCTTAAAAATTACACTCATACAACAATCGCTCAAATAAGTGGAGAAATCTAGTGATCGAAATAAGTATCGAATCATTTATACATTTTTCTCTCCATAACTTTGAATGTAGCGAAATCTATATATTTTCACTCTCTAACTATACACACAAGCTACTATACATTGCCCACCATGCATGTCACCTCCTACTCTCACAAAAATGGTTAGAGTTGAAGCCTATTTATAGAGTGCGAAGGGTTGTCTCTATCTAAACGAAGAGTCGTGTCCATTGGCAAAGGGTTTCATCACTTCAATATGATTGGATGTAAAGATTATCCTCATCCACAATTGAAAGGTACCTTTTCATGATTGGTTGACTTCCAAAAGGTGTCTTTTCATCTGGTAGTTGATGGTAGTTGAACGTTCTTATCCAGCGGTTGGTAGTTGAGAAGAGTTTATTTATAACCATCATAAGTCGTGACCACGAATTACATGTTGCGATCATGACTAATGGTTGACAACTTTCTATTTTGAAGAATAACAAGTCGCGACCGCGAATGGGTGTCATGATCGTGAATTGTGTTTTTCTTCAAAATTCTTCTTGTAACTTTAACGATCTTCGATAGCTTCAATCCTAAGCCAAATCCTTGTGTTCCATGCATATTTTTGCACCTTTTTCAATATTTTTACATAGCATTCCATCTTTGATCATGTCACTCCCAAGATTCACCTAGTTTCTGCACTTGCATAAAAAACAACTACATACCACGTGAAATATTTTATATGAAGTATAAAATGAATCAAAACCATATCTTTTTATGAATGAAAATATCATGATAATAAGTGTAATTACACACTTATCAAACCCCCACACTATCCTCCAAGTAAACATAATAGAAGATGTGAGAGTGACCCATACTAAGCATAGTATTGATGTTGTCCAGATTTATATAATTATCTTAATTCGTTTGCGCTAAGTTTAGAAAAGTTATTTCATGTATTGCTCTGCGGTGAATCATTGAACATTTGAGTATTTTGAATCAAGTTTGTTAGATTAGTTTAGTGAATCGTAACATCTTTGTCGAACTTGCATGTTTTCTCTGCTATACTTGTTCGTAGGGAAAATCTCTATATTTAGATTCTCTAGTCTTCCACATCTATATTTACTCATTTTTCATTCTAATCTTCCTATCCAAAAACTCCAATCTATTTTTTTTATTTACTCTGTTTTCCCTTGTTGATATTTAGACTTGGTTCCTTCCTTGTGGGTTCGATATCTTTAAAACTACATCGCAACGGTATACTTGCAGTTATCATCATTTTCCTATTTGATAAGAGGTACTGACAACACTTGTATTTTACGTGAACAAGTTTTTGGCACTATTATTGAGGATAAGCCTTTCGAAATGAGTGTAGCCAAATCTTGCAAACAATTTATTAAACTTATCAGTAGAAAAGTGGAGAATATAGTAGGCATAAAAATGGTTATTATGATGAGTATGATTGGAATAACCTAAGCACTACTAACAAGGGAGGACCCACCTCGAAAGCATGGGTACCTAAGAAAACTTAATTGTTTTGCAGGTGGGCCTTAGATCCGTTGATAACTCTAGAATCCCAAGTGATCTTGGATGTGAATTCAAGAATTTCCATTTCTATGAATTCTTTTCAACGCATGGAGTTGACCACTATTTCTCTTCTCCCTATACGACTTAACAAAATGGGGTTGCAGATAGGAAAAATAGAGCCATAGTTGAAATGGCTCGATCCATGCTGAGTGATAACAATCTACCAAAGTACTATTGGGGAGAAGTTATTAACATATCTTGTTATATCTTGAATCGGGTTTTAGTTCACCCAACTATGGAGAAAACACCCTATGAACTTTGGCAAGGGCGCAAGCCTAAGATTGGTCATCTCAAATCATTTGGCTGTAGGTGCTTTATTCTTAACACCAAGGAGAAACTAGGTAAGTTTTATCCTATGTCTAATGAAGGTATGGGATACTCAACTACAGCATGGCATATAGAATATATGCCAAAAGAACAGGTTTATTAAAGGAGTTTATGCATGTAGATTTCGATGAAACTAACAATGCAGATAAGCATCTATCTAATGAAGATGAAAGAGTAACCCAGCAAGCAAATCCACTTAGCATGCCACTCTCTATGTTGCCCAACCTAGCATAAGAACCTGAATCTAAGGATGTCAAAGATGATGATGATCTTTCTATAAACTTCAACGATGGAGAAGATCAACCTCCACCTCAGCAAACCATTGTCGATCCTCCAGTACCGAGAGAGATTAGAGTTCATTGCAACCATCCGCTAGACAGCATTGTTGATGATGTTCATAATCTAGTGATTACGTGAGGTCAGCTCAGCAGGATGATGAGTCATCTAGCTTTCATCTCATTGATCGATCCTAAGAAGTTTGAAGATGCAGAAGGAGATGATTATTGGTTGATTTCAATGCAAGAGGAGCTGGATTAGTTCAAGTGCAATGATGTTTGGGATCTAGTTCCTAAGCCTAAAGGGAAATCAATTATCAGAACCAAATAGGTTTTCAAGAACAAGCTAGATGAAGATGGCTCTATTGTCAGGAACAAAGCTATGCTTGTGGTGCAAGGTTACATTCAGCAAGAAGGCATTGATTATGATGAGACTTATGCTCTTGTAGCCTGGCTTGAAGCAATTTGAATCCTGTGTGCTTTCTCAACTCATATGAACTTCAAAGTGTTTCAAATGGGTGTCAAGGACGCATTGCTAAATGGATTCATCCAAGAAGAAGTGTATGTTCAGCCTCCTAGTTTTGAAGATACAAAGAATCTTGAGCATATCTTCAAATTGAAGAAAGCTCTCTATGGATTGAAGTAGGCTCCAAGAGCTTGGTATGAGAGGTTGGCTAATTTCTTAATCAGCAAAAGCAGTGAAAGAGGGAAAGCAGATACAACTCTATTTATCAGGCGAAGAAAAAAAGATTTGTTACTAGTCCAAATATATGTCGATTATATCATATTTGGAGTAATTGATGAGAAGCTATGCAAGGAATTCAACAAACAGATGAAAATCTAGTTTGAAATGCCTATGATGGAATAGCTCAACTTTTTCCTTGGTCTTTAAATTAAGTAGACTGAAGATGGAATCTTCATCAATCAAGCAAAGTATGACAAAGAAGTCCTGAAGAAGTTTGACATGGAGAATTCAAAGCCAATGTCCACTCCCATGGCCACTGATACTATCTGAAGTAAAGAGGAAGCAGAAAAACCTGTAGATAACAGGTTTTACAGAGGAAACACTAGTGCAAAAATGGCTTATTGGGACGCAGCATTTGTGAGCGTTATACTAGAAACAGTCTGTAAAAGTATGGATGGAAAGATGGAAAGGGTTATTGCTGACGGTTGTTACGTAACAACCGTCCACAATTCTTCTTATAGTATCACGGACGGTCGTTAATTAACAACTGTCCGTAATGTTCAATTAAAAAAATACATACTGGTTATTGCGGAGTATTGCGAACGGTCCTTATGTTTCAACCATTCGCAGTACCCTTCCAAATAAAATTTGGTAAAACAGATCAGTACTGCCTTTGCTCTAAGACGAAATCCCTAAGACAAATTCGTTCACACTGCTGAACTTCTCCAGCAACATAATCGCTCCACCACGCCTTCGCATCTCCGTCTTCGACTTTCTTTCCTCTTTCTTCTTTTCTAGGTATGCAACTTGTTGCTTGTTCAAGCTTTCAACCCTAAGTCCTATTTTTTTCTAGTCGCTCTTAACACAAGAGCTCACTTGATGCTTAATTTCTCAGAGGTAGCTAAGTCTCTGCTCTCTCCAGCTCGATTTTAGAACACTATAAGAGCTCTAACCTCATCTGTGTTTGTTCTTTATCAACAGTGTTTCCATTCCCAGTCAAATCGTTGGATTCGTTTTTTATATGTTCATCATCTTTTAAACCATTAGAAATGTTACTTCCCCCAAATTGGTCTGCATCCTCAATTAAGTTTCTCAATTCTGGCGAGTCAAAGTTAGAGCCTGTGTGGGGTTGAGTTCAACGTGGTTTCCGCTCTATGTTTGGTAGAAAGCAGGTTTTGATGCTTTTTTGGGAAGAAGCACGGAGGTGGTAGATGCTTCTACGAAAATGTCCTTAGTTCCTTTGCAAATCTGGTCATGAAGCATCTGGTATGAAATATCTCTTATTTTTTTTGATATAAATATATCTTTACACTATATCTGTGATAATGATTTTGATATGTATCACGTGAAGGGAAAATGGAGGAAGAAATTCAGTTTCCTTCGAGTAGCAGGACCCCTCACAACAGTTGTTTTAGGTACAACTTTTGTGAAAATCTTTCACCCATCCACTATTTCGTTGGTAAGATAAAATAAATATTAAATCTCTTTATAGCTCATTGTTTCTTATTTAAGATTTTATTCTGAAAATTTTGCGTAAAATCCAT
>CATIWQ010015478.1:0-16889 GCA_949673415.1 Euphorbia schlechtendalii
ATGGTTACAGGCTCAGGCTATTATGCATTTGGCTGGAAATGGGTCTTTTTCAGTAATTCATAATAATCCACCCCCAGCCCCTGCTTCAGATAAAGTCACCAATTGTTAAGCGTTCTCCTGTTGATGGCTATATTGGAAACAAAGTCCATACTTCCCTTGCAATCTTCACTATAGCTTTTTCAGTAAGCCTTGCTTTTTCTTCAACTCTTATTCCTTCAGGTACGCCATCGTTTCAGGGCCTTTTCAAACATTGATTATGCATTTGGTGTTATTCTAACAAGAAAATCTTGTATTTGGCTCGGTTTCGGGAGAAACACAAAGAAAGGTACTAAGCGTTGATCAATCAGTAAAACATGTTTTTGGTTTTTAACTATTCACTAAATTTATCATAATTAGAGATTGATTGGTTACAAATGAATAGTCTTTCAATTATCTGTGCTATATTCTACTCTCACAAAACGATTATCAAGGACGAAATTAAAATGGAATTTAGGCCACAGCAACAAATTTGTGAACTTAGAACATTTTTTAAATTCAAGTTACTAAGTGAACTTATATCTGTAAATTCCAGGGTGATGAGTTCCGTCTCCTTACAATTTGAGTAAAAAATCTCCAGACTACTCTTCGGATGGAATAAGCTTATCCATGAATTCATTTTCTTCGTCGAGTCATCAACTAACACTGCAAACTATGAAGAATAGCTGTATAGTAGCTTCTCTGTGTTTTTGACTGGCAACCCAAACAACATTTATCTGCTATTTTGATTGGTAGACTATTTAAATTTCACGCTGAACTTGTAAATCTCTAGCATATGATGTATTATATTATCCCTAGTCAGCTTGAAGGGATTTTATATTGACTACCGTGTAATGATATGTAAAAATGATATTAAATACACATTTGACATGGAAGTATATCTTAGGATTTGATTCTAATAAAACTGGTTCTTACATTTGTTTTTAATGAGATCATTTCTTTATAATAATTAGCCGCTAAAGTAATTGTAAACATTGTAAACAAACAGAAGTTTTGTGTATATTCAGAGAACTAACCAATTACAAGCTCTAGAGAGCTTTTTTACAAAAGGAAGAAGACGAACAGAAAAGGGGAAAAGAACTAACTAATAATTTGGACCTCTAACTAACTTTATATAGGCTAATAAGATAAAATGCTAATAGGTCCTTATCATTTTCTATTATTTACAACGTTAACAATTCTAAACTTCAACTGGGCTTTATAATCTTATATATATCATCATGGGTAATTTAATCATATACCAAAAAAGTTAGATTTTATTGCTTTTACAACAATGAAAAATTAATATTCACTTTACCATTTTATTAGATTTTTTTTCCTTTTACCTTTTTTTATATGTAACCACTTTCTCTCTTCTATTTAACTTGAATTTCGCAACTTCAAACATTCATATCTCATAAACAGTTAATTTTTTTTAATCGACGCTTTGAAATATTTTGTTCGTCTTAATTTTATCTTTAAAATGACATACAATTTAAATTTTTCGTAAAAATAAAAAATTTATCGCAATCTTATAAATAGTATAATGACTGTACAATAAAAATAATAATTTTTCATGAAGGCGTTATAAAATGCATAAGAGTTGTATAATGTGTTTTAAAAAAAGACTATATAGAATACATTATACCACTCTTATATCATATATAAAGCCTTTATGAAAAAGCAGTAAAAACGGGTATTATACAACTATTATACTATATATAAGACTATGATAAATTATTTTTTTACTAGAAAGTGAATTTTGTTGTAAACATAATCACTATTATACCATGTATAAGAGCTTTCATATTAGGCTTAAGGTCTTCATATCATGATTTTATGAGAAAATCATTATTGTTATAAACATAAAGGAGAAAAAAAATCTCTATAAATTCATTGTACAACTTTATGCCATGTGTAACATCTTCATGAAAAAATAGTAAACAAGGACATTATATCACAATTATACACTGTATAAGATTGCGAAACATTATTTTTTTTTTTGAAAAAATCAAAGCGTATTTCATTTTAAAATAAAATTAAGATGATCAAAATATTTCAAAGCGTCGATTCGAAAAAATCAATGGTTTGTGAGATATAGACGTTTGAAGTTATAAAATTCAAAGTAAATAAAAGAGAGAAGGTAGTTTTATGGGTTGACAAAAGTCAACTTGAAAAAAGATAAAAGGAAAAAATATTTTTCCTTTTCATGTAAAAGAAAGAAAAATATTCTTATTATTGAGTTTTGAAAAATTAAAGATTTGTAGACCTTAAATTTAATGAAAAAATATGGCAAATTAAAAAATAGCCCTATCATCATTCCCCCCCTCAAGCCCAACTTCATGAACATCTAGGATTCCCAGTTTGTTGATTTGCTCTATAAATTGCCTTAGTGAATGAATCTCCTACCTATTCTTTTATCGACCGGAATCAAGTGAATGAGGTTAACCTGGACTTTTCTTCGAATAAAGTGGCTGTCTATCTCCAAATGCTTTACTCTTTCATGAAAGATAACATTCTTGGCAATATGTATGGCAGAAATGTTGTCACAATACATGATTGTTGCTTGTTGATGTTGAACATTGAGATCTTTAAGCAGGTATAGAATCCATTGTAATTATGCTGCTGTACTTGTCATGGCCCTGTATTCAGCCTCAGTAGAGCTTCTGCTAATATTAGTTTGCTTCTTTGATTTTCAGCTTATCATAGACTTCCTCAGAAAAATACAAAAACCTATTATAGATCTTCTAGTGTCCTTGTAGTTACCCCAATCAGCATCTGTGTATGCCTCTAATTGTGTTCTTGCAGCAGAGTTGAAAAAAAGACCTTGTGCTGGCCTACCCTTCAAGTATCTAAGAATCCTATGGGCAACAGCTAAATGATTTTCTGTAGGGGTTTCTAAATTTTGTGAAAGCTGTTGAACAGCAAAAGATATATCAGGTATAGTGTTAGTCAAGTATAAGAGTTTTCCTATTTACTTTCTATACATAGTATTTCCTGTCAACAAAGGAGACATAGATTGATCAGTTTGGTCCATAGTCATAAGAATGCCTTTCTTAGATCTCATTACTTCTATGCTAAGTATATATTTTAATTTCCCTATGTCTTTGATAGTAAAGCAGTCATGTAGGTATTATTTTGTTTCCTCAATAGCTTTGCTACAATTGCTAGCTAATATCACATCATCAACATACACAACCAAAATAAGAAATGTACCATTTTCATTTTTAATGAATAAAGAAGGATCTACATCAGATTGTCTAAAACCTTTCTTTAACAAAGAAGTATCTATTGTCAAATTCCATTGCCTACTAGCTTGTTTCAAGATATAAAGGGATTTTATCAATTTACAAACTGCATGAGGAATGTCAGACTTAATGCCCTGAGGTAAATCCATGTATATTTCCTCATGTAGGCTGCCATGTAAAAAATGTTAATGTCTAATTGCTCCAATAACCAACCATTTTTAGCTGTAAATGCCAAAACAACTCTAATTGTTGTGATTTTGGCAACATGAGTAAAGGTTTCATGGTAATCAATGCTTGGCTGTTGTGTGTAACCCTTGGCAACAAGCCTTGTTTTTTAACTCTCAACACTTCCATCACTTTTTCTTTTAATCTTGTATACCCATTTACATCCTATGGGTTGCTTTCCTAATGGTAATGACACAATTTCCCAAGTATGGTTTTTGTCTAAGGCTTCTATTTCTAATTTCATAGCTTTTTGCCATTTTTCATTGTGTTTAGCATTCTTGTAGCTAGTTGGTTCAAGCTCACTAGAGATAGAAAAAGAAAAATGCTTTTTTAAGTCACTCAAGCCATTACAATATACAACAAAAGATAATGGATGTTTCTTACTTTTTTTATATTTTGCTATATTGTCATTAGAAGCCAAGAGACAATGATAATCCTTCAAATACTTTGGTTGGTTATGCTTCATCTTTCCAATAGAATCTGTAGCAGGAATGTTAGCAGTAGTATTCATAGAATTTGAAATTGATAGTAAGTCCTCTTGAACAGACTCATAAATTTTCATGGAATTCAACATTTCTAGTTATACATATCTTCTTTTTCTCAATATCAAATACTCCATAACCTTTCTTTCCATCTACATGTCATATGAATATCCCTTTAGCATCCCTAGAATCAAATTTCTTCCTGTTTCTGGTAAGAGTGTTAAAATAACATAAACAACCAAATGATAACATTGCACTATAATCTGGCAGTTTGTTAAACAAAACTTCAAAAGGACTTTTATTATTAAGAACTGGAGTTGGCAATCTGTTGATTATATGTATAGAATGACCTAAAAAGATATTCCAAAAATTTGTGGGCATTTTACTTTGAAATTTAAGAGCTCTAGCCACATTCATAAAGTGTTGGTGTTTCCTTTCAACTATACCATTTTGTTGTGGAGTCTCAACACATGATTTCTGGTGTGAATTTCCCTTTTGAGCATAAAAAGTTCTCAGATTAAATTCAGGTCCATTATCAGTTCTTACCACCTTAATACTTTTGCTAAATTGTACTTCAAACATTTTACAAAATTTTTTAACTATGTTAGTAGCTTCATTCTTATTCTTTATCATAATGGCCCAAGTAAATATAGAGAAATCATCTACTACTGATACAAAATACCTGTAACCATCTAAAGAAATAACTGTTGGAACCCAAATATCAAAGTGAACAAGATCAAAACATTTATGTGAAACAAAATTAGACAAAAAAGGGTAATTTTTTAAATTTTGCTTTGCAACATATATCACAAACTAAATCTATTGGTACATCAATGTTAGGAAAATTTTTACACAAAATTCTCATAGAAGAATTAGATAAATGCCCCAATATATAATGTCACACATCTTCCTTATTAATGCTAGCTACAAAGCTTAAATCAGAACTAGTTTTATTTATACCAAGAATAACTATTGAACTAAGGTGATACAAACCATCTGCCACATTAGCTAAATCAATCCTCATCATGTTCATACCTCCCCTGTATGACACAAGATTTAGCAGTAAAGAGCAACTCACAACCTAGGGAATTAGTTAACTTAGTGACATAAATAAGATTATATTTAAATGTTGGCACAAATAGAACATTATAAAAATCAGATATTCACTAATGTTTATATCTCCTATATGTGTAGCATTCAATCTCATATTATTAGGCAACAACACATTTCAATCATTCACAGGCTTAATTTTAACAAAATATTCTATAGAACTGGAAATAGGTGAACTAGCACCTGTGTCAATTATCCATATTTTATTCGAGGCTCTATGAGTTATACCTGAAACTGTTGTGTAAGCATAGTCATTTCTGCATTGATTTTGATTAAGCTGTTTGCTAGCATTCATGTTAGGGACAACTCTAGTAGCTGCAGCAGGAGCAACTCTTGAATAATTTCTTCCTTGATTTTGTTCTTGAAACATTTAAGCCTAGTGATTCAACTGGTCTGGAGTAAAAACATCTATTGGAGTACTAAGTTGAACAAAACCAATAGCATCCCCTTATTCTAAAGAATCCTCAGAATCCATAACCATATTAGCCCTGTTATTTTTTAAATTCAAGTGTGGAATTTTTTTCCAACAATTGCTAATTATGTGATTGCCATTGTAATATTCACATTTTCCCTTAAATCCTTTCTTGAAATCTCTCCCTGCACCCTGACTAGACTCAAAATTACTCCCTAATAAAGAACCTTGACCATTACCACAAAGATTGCTATTACTAAGTATAAAACCCCTTCCATTAGTACCATTTCCAAAGTTTCTGAGTTTATTGTTAAGTGCAGGAATTCTATAAGCAAAAGCAGCAACATCTTGCATTAAGTTTAACTCTTTATCTTCAACAAGAAACTGATTCTCAAATTGCAACACTCAAGGAAAAAACCTTGTTCATCAAAGGAATAGGTTCCATCACCATTGTTGGACCTAGTAGGGTGTAAATTAGGTCAGAGGGGGTGAATGACTCTTTTTCGAGTTCACTCAACAGATGCTGAAAATCTGTAATCTCAGCTTCTGAGTAATAATGTACTGCTCAGAATCCCCTTTTTAAATCTAATAGTGTTTCTGATGTAAAATAATTTGAACATAATTATAAAGCAGACAAACATATATTTTTATTCTAGTTCGGCCTCTGCCTAATCCAGTCCTTGGAATCTCTAGGCCAATATTTAATCCACTTGTGACTTTTCTTCTAGTGAAAAGTAAAACCTTTACATAGCTTTTGACTGAAGTTCCTTCCAACAATCCTAGCCTTCAATGAGCTATACCAATATAGCAGTACCGTCCTCCTGTATCTAAGGCTCTGAGCTTTCTCCTTTTGAGTACCTTCCTCAAAAGATAACTAAGCTCCGTTACACTAACTTACCCTTAGCTAGTGTTTTTACAACTGGGATTTTTGAATAACAAATGATGAGCTTCTGAACTTTGTTTCAGTTAGCTTGATTAAAAACAATTTGAATGAAGAGTTTGCTAGAAGAAGATTACAGTGAAGATTTGAGAATTTTTTTCACTCTAATTGCTTTCAGTTGTTTCGGTAACCTTCTCCAATGGTGGAAAACATCCTTTTATAGAGGGAGAGAATGTTTCCGTTAAAAAGAGATCGTTGTTGAGATTCTTGCTGTTGTCTCTTAATCTTGTTCTCTTTAGTAATCCATCAGAGTGGCACGTCTAATTTTGATCCGCGCCATGCTTTGTCAAGTTGTGATTTTGGGACCCACTTTGTATGGAAGATATATATCGGATTTGTAGGAATGTTTTTGTTCCTGATTTCACAACAACTTTTATCTTTTAGTATGTAGAAGAACAGAGCGCGTGACGACATTAAATACGAGGTTAGCTTTCTTGACATTTAGCGTCGAAAGACTGTGTTGACTTTTAAGGGTCTTCGTTCTTGTGATTCTGAGTCTTCAATAATCTTATGCGGTAATGTTGACTCTTCTAGCTTCTATGTTCTTCTGAGATACCATAGTTGTTCTGGAATATCCTAATGCTTCTGAGATAACTTGTGCTTCTGAACTTAGAACTTACAAAACTTAAACTTATGACTCTAGAATCCAACAATCTCCCTCATTTTGTTGGTTCTGAGTAATTTTAAGCACAAGATGTACTTACTCCCTCATATTCTAAGGCTTATGTTCTAAGATGGATTTATCTTCTTTTAAGTTCTATCTTTTTTTCGTAAGTTATAAAGAAGATAGTATAACAAAGAGTTGTACTCAGAACAGATGTAAAAACTTTTCATTAAGTTGTAAAAAGAAAAAAATTGCAAGTTTTTTCAAAGAATTCTATTACACTTCTCTTACAATGGTTTTTCTTTAAGCGCTAAGAATTCATCCTGATTCTCCTCCTTTTGATATATCTCCATGGCGTTTGAAGTAGAACCTGAAATCATCTGCCTTTCCCAGACTTCCTTGAAGCTATGCTTATTCTTCTCCCTCTACTCAGTGCCAACAAGCTGAGCAACTATCTTCTGCTCATCAAGTGTAAACCTTTGAATGACTTCTTGAATGGCCTTTGCATTTGCTTGAAGAGGAGGGACAATCTATTGAATCAGCCTTGCAGCCTTGCTTAGGATAGAATTAAAGATGCTTTCTAAGATGAATTGTAGGGCTTTCTGATTCTAAATCCACTGAGTGTTAAGCCCGTTTTCTAGATGCTGCAGGAATAAAACAATCTCACTATCATGTGAGCAGAAGGAGTGGAGAAATAAGCCACCAATTTGATCACTTAACTCATCGATGCTCTTCTGAATGGCCCCTAAAGTGCTTGCATTCCTCGCTACCATGATACTCTAGCTTCAATGATGGTCTTAGTGAGGTCAGCAAAATACTCCTTGAATTGATCTTCAATGTCATCAACAGCCTAATTCTTCTAAGCAAAGGTGGTGTCAATAACCATCTTGTGAGTATTCTCAATAGCTTTGAGGATCTCAAACCTTAGCTCCCTTTTGGAGTCCGTAATAACCTTGAGAGTTTCAACCTTAAAATCATTCATATGCTTTGACATCTCATCAAGACTACCTTGGATCCTTCCTTGCTACAACAGACATAGAACATTCTAAGTCATGAGCTCCTTGACTTCTTTTTTTAACCCCAAGGAGAATGCTGTTGAAGTACGCTCAATAGCAGTCCCCAGAGTGGAAATTACATCCGCTATCTGCCTCTGGGATAGCTCCTTCATCCCATTAACTTCATCATGGATCATTTCAAGACTCTTTTCACCAATATCCAGCTTCTCATTGAGGGCAGTCAACTCATTCCTTATGTCAATATAATTTGCAAGCCTTGCCTTCATGAGAGGCTGCAGATGCTTGATTAGTTCAAATCTTATTTAACAGGAAAGGGGAATTTTGTAAGTCACCTCCATAATGATTTGAGCTTGTTCTATCAAAAGGGAAACACTTTGAGCAAGCTAGCGGTTGAAGGGATTTGATGTCCACCACTAAGTTGTTGAGGCAAAGGGCCATTGTGAGGATATCATTAAGAGTTTTCTCCTTATGATGGAGAGAGTTGAGTGGTACTTCAACAGATGAGTGCGTTCCCTCAGTAAGATCTCCAATCATCCATCCTTTGCTGCTGAGGGACTCATCTCCATCAATCTATTGCTCTGAAGGTCTGGGGATTAAGGTAAGGATAGATGAGTGACCCATTAGATGCCTTGGAACATAGGGGGTATGCTGTTGCTGGTGGTGAGTTGGTTATTACTGGTAGGGAGAGGGATTGATTATAGCTCTAACATCTTTTGTACCCTTTACAACCCTAACTGCATTATCCTCCTCATCGTTACTATCCTCCAGCAGAACATCCTCAGACTACTTCTCCTCCTTCTCTTTTCCCTCATTACCTCTCCTTATATCCTCTAGCGTCAGATTATGTTTTGCAAAGACTGATCGAGCCATGGTCACAAATTCTGCAGCAGGATCTGATTCTGATGATTGAGCACCCCATTCAACCACTACAGTCCTCTACACTTTCTCTTTCTGAAGAGCTGATAGGAATGAATCTTCCTCTGGCAGCTTCTCTTTCAACAGAGATTACCCATCAGCCTCTTCTTTCTCCTCAACCTTGTCCTCCTTCTCAACTTTATCCTCTTTCTCCTCAACCTTGTCCTCCAGATTCTGAGTCACCTTATGAGCTATGGATGGAGTAACTTTAGGAGGGTTTTTAATGTTTGGAGATGAAAATCCCTTTGGAATTGTTAGCTGGTATATTGGTGTCTCAAGAGGTGCCATAAAGAGATGAGATGGATTGAGGACAGCCACCTGTTGATCACCCCCCTTGAAACTTACCTCTGACTCACACTCTTCCCCTAACCTATCTGCTGCCCTCACTAGCCCACCAAACAAAACCAAACCAACTTCACCCAAGTGAATGACCACTAGACTTTTAACGGGTAATCTTAAAACTCGTGTTCCATTTGACTTATTGCATGTTATTGATACACCGTCCTCATACACTCAAGCTAATAAACAAGATCATTGGCATCATGTTATAACTGAGAAGTATAATGCTCTTATTCATAATGGTACCTGGGTTTTATACCTCCTCCCTCGTCTCATAATGTGATCGGCTGCAAATGGGTTTATCGGGTCAAGCAAAAACCCGATGGTTTAATTGATCGCTACAAAGTTGGACTTATAGCTAAAGGCTTTCACGAAAGCCCTTTTTTAAAACTTATTATCTAATTATCAAGCCGACAACCATAGGATTGCTTCTCTCATTGGCAGTTTCTCAACAATGGCGCATCACTCAACTGGATGTTTCAAATGCTTTTCGTCATGGTAACTTAAACGAGATGGTATATATGGTTCAACCTCCTGGGTATGTTAATCCGCAATTTCCTGATTATGTTTGCAAACTTCTAAAATCTCTTTTTGGATTAAAACAGGCGCCTCATATGTGGCATAGGCATTTGACGAATTTTCTTATGAGTATTGGTTTTCATGGCTCCAAATCTGATATCTCCCTTTAATGGCTGAAAAATAAATCTGGTATGATATCCTGCTTAATAGACGTTGATGATATTCTTCTTATGGGTAATGATACTATACAAATTTCTCGGATAATTGATCAACTTCAACGAGAATTCTCAGTTCCGGATCTGGGTAAGCTCGACTACTTTCTTAGGGTTCAAGCAACTTGGCGGTCTAATTGGTTATTTCTCTACTAGTCAAAATACATAAGGGATCTTTTCCATGGATAAAACATGCTTGGTGCCAAACCCATCTCTACATTGATGTGTGTCAAAGAAAAGTTCATGATAGGCTACGAGGACCTCTATTCAGATATCACAAATTACCATTGTGTTATGGGGAGTCTTCAATATCTTTCTCTTACTCGACCCGACATTGCCTTTATAGTAAAAAAACTCTTGAAGTTCATGCATGCTCCGATGCATATACATTGGCAGGGCGTAAAGCGTTTATTGCATTATCTTTGTGGTACGATTGACTATGGTATTTTTATTCACTGGAACTCCCCTTTATATTTACGTGGATTTACATATGCTGACTAGGCTGAAAATCTTGATGGCCGGAAGTCCACCATGGGTTATGCCATTTACCTTGGTCAAAACCTTATATCTTAGACCTCTAAGAAACAAAAATAGTCTCTCGGTCATCCACGGAAGCAGAATACCGAGCACTTGCTGCCGGTGCATCAGAGATTGGTTGGCTGGAAATTTTAGTGCGCGAAATTGGTATTTCGATGTCTCGGCCTCCTAAATTTTGGTGTGATAATATGTCCGCCACATATTTTACGGTCAACCCAGTGTATCATCAACGGAGTAAGCATCTTAAGGTCGATTTTCACTTTGTTCGTAATCGTGTCTCCAAGGGGTTACTGCGTGTCTCTTTTACTCCCACTCAAGAACAGGTTGTCGATGTTCTGACTAAGCCACTTAACAAGGATCGCTTCACTCAATTTCAAGACAAGATGAGCATTTGTCGATCTCCATGCTCATCTTGGGAGGGTATTAGAGTATATCTCCTTAGGTTCGTGTTTTGTGTAAAATCCAAAACAGCATACGATTCCCTTTACTTAGTATTTGCTCTATAGACAAACACTATTGTGTATATACATACATACATACATACATACATACATACATACATACATACATACATACATACATACATACATTCATTCATTCATTCATTAATTCATGCATGCATGCATGCATGTATGTAATTCTCATTAATCAAATACGTTTTCACTGAGGTCACACATACTTCCATTGCAATCTCTAGTCTTCCAAGGCTCTGTTCTTTTCAACTGAAACTGAACATACTGAACAGAAACTGAACATACTGAAACTAAACATACAGAAACTGAACATATTGAAATTGAACTGAAACATATTATTCGGAAACTAAAAATACTGAAACTTAATTGAATAATAATTATTTATATCAATAATAACAACGTTACCTTTTAACTATATAATATTATATTTTTGTTTAATTAGTATTAACAAAAAACACACTTTGTAATTTGGGACAAATGTAGTTTAATTAAAAATACTACAAAATGAAAAAAATAATTAAGTTAATAGTGCGGAATTCTAATGTACAACAAATTTGGGAGATGAACCAAAGCAATAGCTAACATGTCGATGAAGATAGTAAATATGATGATATAGACGAAGATTGAATTAGAAAAATTAACCTAATCATGAATTATAATATTGTAATATTTCTCAATTATATTGTTAGTAGTATGAATTCTATTGTACAACAAATTTGGAAGATAATCCAAAGGAATATCTAACATGTGGATTAAGATAGTGATAATGACAACATGAACGTAGATTGAATTTGAAAAATTAACCTAATTGAGAATTATAATATTATAATATTTCTCAATTATATTGTAATAGGTATGTTTTTCAATACTTTATAAATTAATTATTTGTCTATTTATTTGTTAATATACAAAGTTATTCGTTATTAACGATGAGAAATATTCAAATTTTAACATGTTATTAATAATATTCTTAAATAATTTTTATTACTTACTATATATTTTATTTATTATTAATATTTTTATTTTATATTCTCATTCTAATAATATATATATATATATATATATATATATATATATATATATATATATATATATATTTATAATTACTTTAATAATATTTACAGTAATATATAAACTGAAAGTGAACTGAAACTGAAACTGAATTGAAATTGAAACTAAACTGAAACTTAACTAAAACTGAACTTAACAGGAACTGAAACTTAACTGAAATTGAACTGAACTGAACGATAATGAATTGAATTGAATGGGCTCCTATATCTTTGGCCTCTACTGAAACTAATGAAATGGCAATTACTGGGAAACCACTTGTAGCTTTGGCATCTACAGCGAGCCGAACAGAACAACCTAAAGCAGTTAGTTCAGTTGGGCTTGGTTCTTCTTCAACTCTGATTCCATCAGGAGTGGCATTGTTTCAGGGTCTTTTTAAACTTTGATTATGCATTTGGTGTTATTTTAACAAGAAAATATTTTATTTTCGCAGGGGCCGTACCAAAAGCTTGGAAAGCATCATTGGCTCAGTTTCGGGAGAAATGCAAACAAGGGTACTAAGCGTTGATCAATCTATAAAACATGTTTGTGGCTTTAAACTATTTACTAAATTTATCAAAATTAGAGATTGATAGGTTACAAATGTATAGTCTTTCAATTATCTTTGCTAGATCTTAAAATTTTTATTAAATGTACCTAAGATTCATTTTTCTCTTGATTTTTCAGTACCAATGAAAAGTTCAACAATGCATTGGTGTTATTCAAACAAGGTTTCTTCAATTCCTCAATTTCTATCTTTCAAATCGGCATTGATTAATGGTCCCTTGTCTTCTTCCTCTAGCTTTGACTCCATTTCAGCAGCTGAGGTTCGTTCTTTCAGCCTAATCTTGTTCTCAGCTTACTTTCTTTAAGACTGTTGGATTTAAACAGGAATTTTTTGAATTGTAGAAAAACGCGAATCTTGAGAACATATTCTGCACAACAACATTTGGATGCATATCAAACGCATCACCTTCAGCATGTGAGATATTTCCCAGTATCCAACCAATCGATCACTGTTTCAAGCAGCAGTCCTGTTTTGCAATTCCATTTCGGTTCAATGGCGCAACCTGTGGTTGTTAATTCTATGAATTTACAGCCTCTTGGAGGAGTTCCTGTTATAAGCTCTGTGCCTGTTCATCCTACCCCAAGTTCCATTGTTGGCACTACCGAGCTTAGGTAAAACTTCTGTTCTTGAGTTTTTTTTAATATTTTATGGAGGTAGAGATGAGTGGATTTGCTAATATGGATTTTTTTAAATGTAGAAATGGATTTAAATCATCGGGATCAAGACCGGTTCTGTATGTGTTTATGATGATGTTTCTCCCGAAAAGGTACCAATTTTTCACTCTTTGGATAAAATGCTATGATGGTCACTTATTTTTGCTTATTATTTCACTATAAACAGTCAATAAAATTCAATTTGTGTATTTCGGTCAAACTTATGCGCAAAGTTAGAATGATGAGAATGGCTTGTTGATAAATGGAATGCTAATACTGTTAAGTGGAATGCTTTTGGCTGGAAATGGGTCTTCTTCGGTAACTCATAATAATCCAGCCCCCGACCCGGCCCCACCCCCAGCCCCTGGTTCTACAATTCAGTTACAGTCACCAATTATAAGGCGTTCTCCTGTTGATGGCCATATCGGAAACAAAGTCCATACTGCCCTTGCAATCTCCACTATTCCTACTCCTATATCCTTGGCCTCTTCTGCAAGTAATGAAATAGCAATTACTGTGAAACAACCACTTGGAGCTTTGGCTTCTGAACTGAACAACCTAAAGCAGTTACTTCAGTTGGCCTTGCTTCTTCTTCAACTCTTATTCCTTCAGGTGGGGCATTGTTTCCCAGTCCTTTTGAATCTTTGATTATGCATTTGGTGTTATTCTAACAAGAAAATCTTGTATTTTTGCCGGGGCTGTACCAAAAGCTCGGAAAGCATCATTGGCTCGGTTTGTGGAGAAACGCAAAGAAAGGTACTAAGCGTTGATCACTCCATAAAACATGTTTTGGCATTTAACTAATCACTAAATATGTCATAACTAGAGATTGATCGGTTACAAATGAATATCAGTGCTATACTCTCACAAAACGATTTTCAAGGACCAAATTAAAATGTAATTTAGGCCAGAGTAACAAATTTGTGAACTTTGAACATTTTTTAAATCTGTAAATTCAAGGGTGATGAGTTCGTCTCCATACAATATGAGCTCAAAATCTCCGGACTACTCGGCAGCCACAGTTTCTGATGGAATAAGCTTATCCATGAATTCATTTTCTTCGTCGAGTCATCAACTAACACTGCAAACAGGGCTCAGATGATGCAATAACATATTTGTGCACTATACAAACTATAAGAGAGATCCTTATATTTTTTTGCTTTTAAATGCAAGTTCAATTCTTTGAACTTCAAATTTTTTCGATTTCTTTAGATTTTGTCACAAGTTGAGTTTCTTAGTCATTTTATGCCTTTCTTTTCTTTCACGTAATAGATTTTTTTCAGTCCAATTATAACACTTTTAATTCAACATGTAATGTAACTTACGTACCCTTATAGAATGGTGTATATAAAAGGATTACTCTTTGTTTTTGACTGGCAGCCCAGACAACATTTATCTGCTATTTCGACTGGTGGACAATTTAAATTTCACAGTGAAACTTGTAAATCTCTAGCATATGATGTATTCTATTATTCCTAGTCACTTTCAAGGGATTTATAATGAAGAGCAGATCCCTTGATGTGTAAAAATGATATTCATTACACATTTGACTAGTGTGCTGATGGGAGCCGAATTCTAAACGCTCCTAACAAAACCATTATCAAGGGCCAAATTTTAGCATTTGATTCTAATGAATGATGAGCTATGTACTGAGTCGGATAACAATAAGATATTTATGCTTATTTGAAAATAAGATGCAGAAATTGTAAGAAAATGAGGTGTTTATCAAAATATCACTAAATTTTTTTTACTTATTGAACTCTGTAAATACAAAACAAATTTTAATATTCTTAAAAAATTTTTAGACCTTGTACCTACGTTTTTTAATAATTTTTTGCTTAAAATGGTACTTACATTAGTTTTTTTGATTATATCATGTCTTTATAATAATTAATCGCTAGAAAGTAATAGAAATTTGTAAATAGACTTTGATCAATCGATAGTTCCACAAGCATTATTACAACAGTAGAGACTTGTTATTATTCAGCATCAGAGACAGAGCAGAGCTTATCAAGCTCTATGTTTAACTCAAGGAAAAACATTGTCTTCTATAAAATAGCCGCAGTTTGTGGCAGTCACTTGTATAATGTAGAACCATCTTCGACGCCAGTATGGGTTTATGTACAAAACAGCTCCAATGCTCAACAACACAATGACGTAAGAAACCACAAAAGTCACATAGAAACTTTGCATATCAATGAACCCATCTTCATCATCACCATCTTTGTCTTCTTCAACAGTACTTGGGGAACAAGTTCGTGTCAATGGAGGTCCGCAAAGGAAAGGGTTACCCACATAGCTAGAATTGTCGAACGTTGCAAATTGTTTAACCATCTCAGGTGTTCTGCCTGATAAATTGTTGTGTGCAACACTGAAGTGGAAATGAACTTTAGCTCAAGGATCTGAGTGGGGATTTTTCCATCCAAGTTGTTGTAGGAAAGATCCAAGCTCTCAATCTGCGTCAGGCTGGAAAACGATTCTGGAATCTGTCGCGTAAAACTATTATGAGACAAGTTCAATCCATGTATCATGGTAAGATTTCCGAATTCAGTAGGAATTGTACCAGACAAGTTGTTGCAGGAGAGATCTATTCCTGAGAAGAGATAGAGAATAAATCCTTCATATTGAAAAGTTAGACTTTTTGTTGTAAACTCCAAAGGTTGTTCAGGGGTTTTGGAGTTATTATATGCATCAAATTTGGTTTTTGTCTCCATGTACCTGTTACCGAGTGTTATGCAGGAGGGGGCAAGACCGGAAAGGTTATTGTTGGAAAGATCAACAAGCTGCAAATTCTCTAAGCTGCAAATTCCAAATGGTATTTCATCTTCAAGATTGTTGTGACTTATAAGGAGATACCTCAATTCATGCAACTTGCCAATCCATTGTGGAACCTTTCCTCTAAAATAGTTATGGCTAAGATCTAGTACCACCAGTTGAGAGAAACTACGAAATGCAGTTCCCAATGAACCCTGTAGCTTATTTCCTGACAAATGTACTTCTTTGATCCGTGAAGGGCCTAACTGAGTTGGAAGATTTCCAGAGAATCTGTTCGTTGAAAGATCCAGCACCTTAAGTGAGGACATATTAGCAATCCAGTCTGGAATGTTGCCTGAGAGTGTGTTGTTGCGTGCATTCAACTCTATCAACGAATTACTATTGAGTAAGTTGTATGGAATGTTTCCAGAGAAGTGATTGTTATCCAGTTGTAAGTACTGCAAGTATTGGCAATTAGCATTGCTAGGAAGTATCGGGCCTTCAAAATTATTATTTGAAAGAACCAATTCGGATATAGTGGGACACCCGATGCATAAATCTTCAGGTATTTGACCAGATAGCTCATTGAAGGACAAGTATAAACTTCTCAATGGGCATATTTTGCCAATCGATGAGGGAATGCCACCAACAAGATAGTTCTTGTACAAGCTTAATACAAACAAACTTGGTAAAAGATTTCCAATCTCTCTTGGTATGGTACTATTGAGGGAATTTTGGGAGACATCTAGAGTTTGTAAATACTTGTGAGTAGTTAACAGGTTGAAAGGCCCTGAGAGAGAAGTATTGGCTAGATTGAGAT
>CATIWQ010015504.1:0-22578 GCA_949673415.1 Euphorbia schlechtendalii
CTATCCAAACGAAGAGTCATGTCCATTGGCAAAGAGTTTCATCACTTCATTTTGATTGGATGCAAAGATTCATCCTCATCCACAATGAAAAGGCACCTTTTCATGATTGGTTGACTTCTAAAAGGTGTCTTTTCAGTTGTTAGTTAATGGTAGTTGATCATTGTTATCTGGCAGTTTAGTAGTTGATAAGAGATAACCATTAACCGTCACAAGTCGCAACAGCGAATCTTATGTTGTGATCATGAACATTAATTAGTAGTTTTCTGTATATGAAGAGTGACAAGTCGTGACCGCGAATAGATGCCATGATCGTGAAATGCTGTTTCTTCATGATTCTTCTTTACAACTTTACCGATCTTTAACAACTTCGATCCTAAGCCAAATATTTATGTTCCACGCATCTTTTTGCACCTTTTTCACTCTTTTTCCATAGAATTCCACTTTTGATCCTTTTACTCTCAAGATTTACCTAGTTTCTACATTTGCATAAAAAACAACTATATACCACATGAAATCTTTTATATGAAGTATAAAATGACTTAAACCATAGTGTTTTATGATTGAAAATATCATGATTATAAGTGTAAATATACACTTATCACTTACCGAGTAGACAAGGTGAGCAAAGTTTATCCTTCTCAAACTTAATACTCGGTAAACCCATAACAAGTTGCATTTTAACTAGTTTGGATAGATTGTTCATATTTATATGACTCAACCTTCTATGCCAAGCCATGTATTATCAGCCTTATATACAAGATAAACATTAGTAGAGCTTGGGGATAAATCAATCATATATACATTATTAATTCTTGGAGAAAAGAGTATAGCTGAGTCAGTCTTACAGTCAATAACTGAGTAACCTGTTGAGTCGAATGTAACCTTTCTACCTTTGTCATAAAGCTGGGATACACTAATGATAAAAGTATAATTACACTTATTATCATAACATTTTTAATCATAAAACGATATGTTTTTGTTTCATTTTATACTTCATATAAAAGATTTCACGTGGTATGCACTTGTTTTTTATGCAAATGCAGAAACTAGGTAAATCTTGGGAATAAAATGATCAAAGATGGAATTCTATGAAAAAAGAGTGAAAATGATGCAAAAAAATGCATGGAACACAAGGTTTTGGCTTTGGATCAAAGTCGTTGAAGATCGGTAAAGTTACAAGAAAAATTTTGAAGAAAAATTCAATTCACGTTCGTGATATACATTCGCGATCGTGACTTGTTATTCTTCAAAATAGAAAGTTGTCAACCATTAGTCACGATCACGACATGTGATTTGCGATCGTGACTTGTGACAGTCTCTTTTCAACTACCAACCGCCAGATAACAAAGATCAACCACCATCAACTGCCAATTGAAAAGACACCTTTTGGAAGTCAGCCAATTATGAAAAGGTGCCTTTCCATTGTGGATGAGGATGAATATTCGCATATAATCATATTGAAATGATGCAACCCTTCGCCAATGGGTACGACTCTTCATTTGGATAGACACAACCCTTCACACTCTATAAATAGGGTTCAAATCACACCAATTTTGAGGGATGGTATGGGTGATGAATGGTAGTATTTGTGATACACATTAGAGAGTGAAAATAGTATAGATTTCACTATGTTCAAAGTCTTAGTGAGAAAAATGTATGAGTGATTCGATTCTTCTTTCAATCACTATATTTCTACACAAATTTGAGCTTTTGTTGTATGAGTGTAATTGCAAAGCACTTATCTATAAAAGTTTTCATTCTTCAACATTCTTTCATTTGAAACTCACAAAGAATAGCATCCTAGCGGAGGTTCTATACGAGTCAAGACCGAATTCAAAGTAGACGTAGGAATTGCGGGAATTGACGACTCCCATATTAAAGAGCATATACGGTTTGATCAACTTTAGCTTTCACTTGCATACCTTACAACTTTACTTTGTTTTCTACTTATACTTTCTATTTCAAAGTTTATGATATGTCTATGTGTCATAATGAGTATTTTGTCTTGAGTCTCTTATATTAATCAAGTTATATGCTTTCGAGTTAACTTTAAGAGTGATTTTAGGGCTAATAAGATTGTGTATAATCATTGGATCTGTGATTATAATGTTGTTTACTGAGCCAACATTTTTAGAGTGGTAACTTACTATTTATGGCTATGTGAGAGCGACCCGTACTAAGAATAGTAATATTGTTATCCAGGTTCTTATAACTGTCATAATTCGTTTACTCTAGATTTGGAAAAGTCATCTCATGTGTTGCTCTGTGGTGAATTGTTGAATATTAGGGCATCTAGAACCTTATTTGTTGAAGTTATTTAGTGTACGAAATATTCTTGATGATTTTGCATGTTTTTCTCTGTTAAACTTGTTCTTAGGGAATATCTTTATTTTACATCTTCTCTAGTCTGTTTGTACATCTATCTATTCATCCATCTATCATCCAAAATCAAATTACCTATTTTCGTTTATCCCGAAACTCCAATTGGTCTTTAGAACCGAATCCCTTCCTTTTGGGATCGATATCTTTTAAAACTGCATCAAAACTGTATACTTGTAGTGGTCACCATTTTTCTATTTTGATAAGTGGTATTAACAACACCTGTTCGTATTTTAAACTTTTAACTTATCGGTAGAAAAGTGGGGAACAAGGTTTTTGGCTTCATAACTGAATATAAGCCCTCTAAATTAGTAAAGTCAAAACCTTGCGATCAACTAAGCAAGTTGAACTTGAGTGATTTGACTAAAGAAACCTATTCGATTGAAGGAGAGACATAAACAGTGCCACAGCTCACAATCTTGCCTTTTTTGTTATCTCCAAAACTGACACTTCTATTCTTTTTATACTCCAATGAGATGAACTAGCTTTCATCTCCCATCATATGCCTAGAGCATCCGCTATCCAAATACCACATTCTAGTGTCATCATTGGATTTTAGGCTCACTTACAAAACAATTACGTTTTTTTAGGAATCCATTTTTTTGAGCTGGGTCCTCCTTTGTTAGTAGTGCTTAAATTAGACTAAATGTACTCATCATAATAACCATTTTTATGCCTACAAAGAACTGTGGCATGTCCAGCTTTATCGCAAAAGCCACACATCGCTTTAGCTTTGGGCTAGCTCGCTTTCTTCCTTTTAGAGTAATTCTTCCTCTTAGAATTACGAGTTTGGTTACTCAAAGTTGGAATGTTGGCTGGAGGAGGGACTCATTTCTCCTTTAATGCTGTAATTTCAGCAGTTAACTCATCTAATCGCTTAATTAGCTTGCTATTATGACATTCATGATACTTAGCTTTTTCTTGAAGAAAGCGAATATCAAGAGACAGGGAAGCAATTATGTCTTCCTGATCTTCACTTCTCCTCACTAGTTCCTTTATGTTTTTTCTAGACTTATTAGTCAGTTTCATAACATCAAAGAGTACCTAGGTGAACTCTTCAATTGATAAAGGGATTTCGGGATGTACCTCAGCTTGTGAATTCTTCCCCTTGTTACGCTCAACTTTAGAGTCAAAAGCGGATTGGTTTCTCTTGGAAGCAGATGCTAAGCTCTTGCCCCTTTCACTCTCGATCGCCATTAAGCAAAGGTTGGTAGAATCTGTTACTTCTTCATCAAATGAGGAAGTCTCTTAAGAATCACTCTAGGTGGCAATAAGTGCCTCTATTTTCTTGGGGAACCTCTTCTTGAATCTATCCTTCTTTATTTTAGGTCATGATGATTGAATGTGACCTTCTTCACCATAATCAAAGCATTTGATATCTTTATTATGCTCCTTTTTCGGTCCTTCCTCTACTCCACGATGGTGCTGAGTTACCTTGTTTTTTCCAGGAAACTTCTTCTTATTGAACTTCCCTTTCTTCTTCATGAAGTGCTTGATTTGCATTGTCAAAAGGGCCATCTACTCATCAGAATCACTAATGGTGGATTCATCCGATGAGTTAGCTTTTACAACAACGGCTCTGCCCTCTCTCTCCTTGCTTTTACTCCTTTTGGAGTCATCTGTATATTTCCTCAGGGACATCTCCTGAGTCAGCAAGGTGCTTATAAGTTCATTATAGCTATAGGTCTTCATATCATGAGCCTCTTTGATCACGCTCTTCTTGGCATCCCACTCGACAGTGAAAACAGGAAGAATCTTCTTCACCACCTCTTCTTCGGTGAACTCCTTACATAAAATTTTAGTTCATTAACAATGTTAATGAACCTAGTATCCATGGATTGAATACCCTCACTAGCGCCCATCTGGAATAGCTCATACTCCTTGAGCATGAGATTGATCTTTGACAACTTAACCTTGTTGGTCCCCTTATAGGTGATCTCCATCTTTCTACAGATTTCTTGCTTTGTCTCATAGCCCGAGCCCCTGTTAAACTCTGTATGATCTAGCGCATAATGTATGTAATTGATGGTTGTTACATTCTCTTTGAGAAGCCTTAGGTTAGCTTCATCATAATCTTATGGATCAACTAAGACTCATGCCCCATTTTGAATAATAGTTGGAATTTTGGGGCTAAGCTCTATAGCTAATCATGCTTGCATGCTTTGTGACTTCATGAATTTCTTCATGCGATTTTTCCAATACGTGTAATGATTACCGTCAAATAGAGGAGTTCTGGTTACAAACATTCCTTCTTTGAGAAGAACCATCTGTCCTGTGATAGAGCTATAACTATCATAAGCCATTTTGGATCTTTAACTTAAAGACAATGAGTCTCTAAGTTGAGCACTTTCTCTAATACCAATTGTTGGTCCGAAACAGAAATAGTAGAGGGGGTGAATGCTTTACTTGGTTATTTTTAGATTTTATAAAAATTCTTTTCGAAGATCAGTTTTTAGATGCGTACTGAGAGAAGTAAGTTGAGCTGGGTCTAAAAACTATAAACTGCTCAGCTTCGCTGAATAGTTTATCTTTCATCAATGCTGAGTACTTTCCTCAGCTAGATTGGTTTTTCAACCAAAACTGGAAAAACGAAGAGAATGATTAATGAGTGAAACTCAATAAAGACAAGCGACAAAGGTTAGAATCTTAACACCCGAGATGTTAACCTAATTCGGCCCCTAACCTACCTTCAATCCCCGGATTACTTTCCGAGCTTTAATCCACTAGTGTTTTCCTTCCTTACTTAGGCAGAGAAGCCTTTAAAACGGGTAAATTCTATTACAAAAAGTGCCTTCCTTTCTAACTACCACTCAAACACAATTTGGGTACCCTTCCCAAACTGTCACTTAGATTTTCAAATAGAAATTAACGGACAGAGGATTTCAACTTATAGAATACATTGAATCCTTTAAAATTTTAAATCTGAAGTGATTTCTCTCTATTACAAACTGATCGAAAGATTTTGTTTTTGCTTTGATTGCTTGATTTGGAATTTTTGAAATCTGGGAATGCTTGAATAGAGTATCAGCTCTTTAAGAAATTCGAGGTGATTCACCAAGTTTGAACATTTACTTCTATCTTCTATTTATACTTGAAGCTCTTAGAAGTAGCCATTATAAAATTCTCGTTCTAACTTTGTCTTCAATTTCTCTTCTCTTCAAATCTTTCGAATTTTCCCATTTGAAACAAATTCCAAGATGTTTAGAGATAGAGATTTCGAACATTGATGCGTGAGATTAATCTATTAATTGAATGAGCTGAAAACTCATTTTCCTTCAAGCAATCTGCTCTGATAGACAAGCGTACGAGATGCAACGTCAAATTCTGTGAATGGTTGGCTTACTGATGCTGCAGAGTTATCCGGAGACACTAAGAAACAACGCATATCAGAGATTCCTTTTCTCTTGCACTTTAGTGAGGAATCTCCAACATTCCATATTAATACCTTTTTGTTGTGAGGACCACTTGAATATATTCTTTAATTTTAGTGCCTTTTCTCCTAAAAAGCTTCAAAGGAATATTCCGTTCCTCGTAGAAATAGTTAAACGCATTTTTGTCATTTATTTCTCTAAGTGTCAAAAGTACTCAGCTTTTATAATAAAAGCTTTCTTAGCTTCGCTTAGTCTATATCTTGTAAACTATGTAATGCTATGCTAACTCAGTTTTTCTTACTCTAAGCTATAACTTAAATAATCACTCAATAAACTGAGTTGTTCCCTCAAACAAACTCAAGTGAACTTGATTAATTAAGATTCTACTTAGTACTCAATTAATTTCACTATCCTAGACCCTTTGTTATTTCCAAAATGTTTAACACTGTGAAGTACTATCAACTTGGATTCTACAAGGGAGAAATAGATCATAAAGAGCCCAACCCAATGATGTTTGAAATTGATATCACAACATACAATATGATTAGGCAAGAACAAAAGCTTTTTAGTTTCTTAGTGTGATTGAACAAATTTCAATCAAATAAAGAGGGAGATTCTCAAAGAGGAGCCTTTACTTTTGTCAAAATCTACTTATGTCGTTGTTTGTAAGGAGGCAGCGTGAATGGTGATATTGGAACCTTTCTCAAAAATTTCATTATCACATGGTATTGGTGGCGGTCTAATGATAAAGTCAACGGGGAATGGTAGCTCAAAGTCACTAGAGACCAAATTTCACCAAATAACCATGCACTTATTGACTAAGAACAGAAAAATCAAAGCTCAAGTGTAACTCAAGTGTGCTCTATGTGGGAGAACCAAACACATATGAGAAGGATGCTTTGAAGTTATAGGCTATTTCGAAAGGTGGGGAGATAAAAGCAAGAAGAAAACCACCATTGCTGGAAAGGTCACAGCCACCGTGAGAAACCTAGAAGTCACCAACAAGAATGGTGGCGGTGACTAGAGTAGTAGTAGAGAGGGGAGCATGGAAATGGAAGCAGATGGGGGAAACCCTAATGATTTTTTTAAAGGTAAAGGTTTTTGGAATTTTTCCACAAACCCTTCCGTACTTGAGTTTTTGCAAATTAGGTCCAAAATTGTAGCATGTGTTGAAATTAAACCTAGGCAGACTTCCAAATTTGAAATTAAGCCCACACAAATTCCCAAACATAAAAATTAACCACAAAATGAAAGCTCATTGCAAATATCACCCAAAATAATGGTAAACTAAAAAATGTTTCTTAGATCTTTGATTGTGGTGCCATTGATACTATGACATTTGACTTGTGTGATATTCAATTCTAAATCAAGCCGCTTAAGGCTCATTTTATGGAAATTGGAGAAATGATACCCATAGAAGGAGTTGGAACAATTGATATATCAGCCATAATGAAATTATCAAATTGTCTTCTTGTTCCATCTTTGTCACATAAACTCTTCTCTATAAATCATGTTTTGAATGAACTCAATTAAACTGTGCTGATGAATCCAAATATTTGTGTTTTACAGGATATCAAGATAGAAATGATTATTGGGTGTGGCATTGAACGCTAAGGATTACTATGTGGATGAAGTTTCCCAACAAAGTATTGTGATGCTAGCTCATGGATCTACAAATAAGAAAGCATGGCATTGGCGCTGGAGACTAGGACATCCATCCACGGGTCATTTGCAACTTTTGTTTCCAAAAATTTTCAATTCGAACAATAAAAAAACAATGTGAGACTTCTTTTTTTTTGCAAATAGTCACTGGAAAATTTTCAAACTGAATAATGCCAAATTCTGTTCACCATTTACTTTGGTTCATTCTGATGTATGGGGTCCATCACCTTTCACCGATGGACAAGGTATTTGATATTTTGTTATTTTTGTGGATGATTGTACCCGTATGATTGTTATTTTTGTGGATGATTGTACCCGTATGACATGGATATATTTAAAAAACAAAATTTAGGTGGTAGAAAAATTTATTTATATCATGATCCTAACCTAATTCAAAAAGATCATTCAAATCCTAAGATCAGACATTGAGGGGATTTGTCAACACACTTATGAAATTATTTTTCCAAAAGAAAGGCCTCATTCATTAAACTACCTACCCAAATATCCTTGAAGAAAATGGCGTCGTCGAAAGAAAAATAGAATCCTTTTTGAAAAAACCCGAGAACTCATCATCGAATCTAAAGTCCCAAAATGTTTTTGGCCCGAAGCCCTATTAACCTCAACCTATCTACTCAAAAGACTTCCAACAAAAATCCTTGACCTTCAAACACATTTCTAAGTCTTAGCCAAATTTATCAAAATCCCTCCACTTTTGACCCTTTAACCAATAATCTTTGGTTGTTCTATGTTCATCCATATTCTAAAAAACTAATGTACTAAACTTAACCCTTGCACTAAAAAGTGTGTATTTATTTGGATATGGAATTATCAGACAGAGCTAGATGCTATAACACAAAAACCTATCACATATTTACCACAATCAATTTTGATTTCCTAGAAACTAAGTATTTTTACTATACCCAACTAAGTTGTCAAGGGGAGAGAGAGCATACAGATGCACTTAGTTAGCTTCTAGTGATGGGAACCACAAAAGGATAAATTCACACTGAACATTAAAGTATTGCTGGACATACTTCTAAAGCTCATGTGAAATCAATGGAGTTCAATGTTTTAGAAGATAGTCATCCTGGCCTAATATCCATGATGAGAACACACGACACCTTTGATGTATCAATTGACCATGGTATCTCTGAGACTGTGATAGAATAGGTGTCTAAACAAGAAACGAGGCTTGGTGAAAAACGTGCTACCTCGCCAAAATAATAAAGGAGTTCTAGTTGTGAATTATTCACCTAAAGGAATATCTCGTAGATCAAGATATACAATAACACATAATGCCAAGGGGAGTTTATCTGAAGAAGCTAAGGCCTTTATCTCACCCTTATGTGAAGTCGAATCCCAAGCACTGTTGAACAAGAACTAGCATATGAAGAATGGAATAATGCATAGAAGGATGAAATGAATGCCCTCAATAAAAATAACACATGGGAAAGATGTGATTTTCATGCATGAAAAGACCAATTTGGTGCTGATGGGTCTTTACAGTGAAACACAAACTAGATGGAATAATCGAGAGTTATAAAGTATAGTTGGTAGCCAAAGGGTATTCTCAAACCTATGATATCAATTATTTCAAAACTTTTTCACTAGTAGTAAAGATTATTCTTAATTTCGACAAACAAAGACTAGCCGCTAGGTTAGTTCAATGTAAAGAATGATTTCTTTGACGGAAACCTGAAAGAAGAATTTTATATCAAACCACCACCGGGATTCAAGGAAAAGTTCAAAGATGGAGAAGTTTGTTAATTGAAGAAATCTCTCTATGGACTAAAGTAGTCACCAAGAGCATGGTTTGGGAGATTCACACTAGCAATGGAATATGGGTTCAAACAGAGCAACTCAAAGCACACTTTGTTTCTCAAGCAAAGAGGTAAATTTGTAGCCTTTCTGATTATCTATGTTGATGATATGATCATTATAAGAAATGATGAAGAAGATATTGATAAATTGAGAGAGTGCCTATATGCTAAATGTGAGATGAAGGATTAGGGAAGATTAAAGTACTTTCTTGAGATTGAGATACTAAGGTGAAAGCATGGGATCTTCATATACCAAAAGAAGTATATCTTGGATATGTTAACTGAAAGAAGAATGTTCTAATAAAATCATGTAGATACATCCATAGTAGTGAATCATGGACCAAGAGTTTTGGAAGAAATAGAGTTAGCTGACAAAGAAAGGTATCAATGACTGGTGGGAAAGTTGAATTATCTCTCACATACTCGACTAGATATATCATATGTTGTTGGAATAGTAAGCTAGTTTATGCACCAACCTTAGGCAAACCACATTCAAGAAGTATGGAGAATCATAAGGTATCTCAACGGTACAACGGGACATGGGGTCTTGTTTAAAGCACATAGGCACCTCAAGATGATACACATATGCTAACTGGGCAGGGAACCCAATGTAATAACAATCAACCTCTAGTTATTACACGTTTGTAGGTGGTAACTTGGTCGCATGGAGAAGTAAGAAAAGGTGGTATCACTATCAAGTGTAGAAGCAGAATTCCGAGGAATTGCTCGAGGATTAACAAAGATATAATGGTTGAGAAAGTCACTGAAAGAAATTGGTTTTCCACCATTAGAAACTTGTGAACAAATGTTTGATAACCAAGTAGCTATTCAAATCTCTAAAATTCCTGTTCAACATGATCAGAAAAAAAACATGTGGAAGTTGATCGATACTTATCAAAAAAGAAGATAGAAGCGGGAATTATAAAAGTTCCTTTTGTTAGATTTGAAGATAAGCTAGCACATATATTGACAAAGGTAGTTAATGGGAATATATGCAGAAACAGTCTAGACTAGTTTTGTATGAGAGAGCCCACTACTCAACTTGAGAGCGACTGTTAGAGAAAACATTGATTTAAGGATTAAAATCAATTTCGTTGTTTCCACGTGATGTTTGTAATTAAGGGGAACAAACAAATAATATATTGATTTCCATTTACTCACCTTTACAACAAAAGATTTCAATTTCAGTATTCACATGTAAATTTTCTGCTATATAAATCACTGTAATTGGGTATTCAAATGTAAATTTTCTGTTATATAAAGTAGTGTAAATCTCAATACAAAATATAACAGAAATACATTTTTCCCACAAAGCCTTTCTTCTTTTCATAGTTAGTTTCAGTAAACTAGCACGCCTTGCTAGAAAAGAAATGCAAAACATATAGGACATTTTAATGCCCAGGTAAAATAATGAAAATATAAAACAGACATGTAAAATAATGGAGCTAAAGTTATAGTCTGTGCATCTTTGAGTATTTGAACAGATTATTTAGGATTCATATAGTCCTAGTTAGATTAAGATAGGGAATCATTGTTTTATAATGATTGTATTTCGTATCTCTAGGATAATCCATGTAAGCACACACGATAGATTGCATATGGGTACGGTCACTATTAGGAAAATTCTCGCCTAGTTGATGTACTTTTCTTGATGCCATCCGATCTTATGGATTTAGATGGTGCCTTTATTTGATCGATTTGTTGACTCCTAGATGTGGCCTAATATGAAGTTTCCGCCAAAGTGATATTTAGACACTATTTTCAATGTACCAATTTTTATAATATTAATTTAATTGTGAAGTTTTTTAACCAACTGAAATCGTTAAGTTTTTAAAACCATTGTAAATTAAGATGTGTTTATCACAAAAATCTCGATTTCAACCCTCAAACTCAAAAAGAGTGTTCTTGGAAATTGTCATGGAACCGTTTGATACACTAGCTTAAGATAATAGGTAAAACCCAATCATACAGTCTTATGTTATTCCTTAAACCCCTCGCATGTAATTGTCCCCTTAGGCTTGAGGCAGGTACAACAACTCACTACCATGTGTTTAAGTTTAATTCAATAAGTGAAGCTCTCAAGATTCCTATCCTTAACCTTTATGTCCAAGAAACTCTTATATCATGTCATAAATTATTTGATCCACCAATATAAACTAGTAGGTAAAGTTCAATCATAGCTCATGTATTAATACTGTTTGAAACTACTTGACGAAAATCCACTCTAAAGTTCCAAAAAAAACCAAGGGACCCTTGATACTTCGAATCAAGATAGAGTATTTATGTTTTCATTTTCATCGAACTTTATTTTTAATGAATTTATAATTTTTCTATGTTACTGAAAAAATATAAAAATTCAATAATTTTACCTAGTCTTCGTCTTAAAAACTCCAACCAACTGACTAAGAAATAATGGTTGCAAGACGTGAAGGAGGAAGATAGTGAGGGTTTGATTTGGCTAGACTTATCAAACACCAGAATTTATGAAAAAAAACTTTAAAAGTCAATTCTGTTACAATTTAGCCACTGTATATTGGGAAAAAGGATTTTATTTGTTTTTTTAATGAATTACAATGGTGAGAATGGCTGCTTTATATAGCAGATTGTACAACCAAAGTAAGGAAATACAATAAATACAATTCAAAGCTTTCTATAATCCTTAACCCCCGATTTCTGTAATCCCCTGAATTATGTGATTGTGTTGGCTGGAAGAAGGGAAGTGATGAGGCTGATCTGATCCCTTATTTGATTTCTTTTTCTAACACTGCCCCTCAAATTGAGTAGTGGGGTTTCCAATACACAATTTGTCCAATACTTCTTTGAGATTCTTCCATTGACTGCCTTTGTTAGGATGTTTGCTAGCTGATCTTCAGATCGGATAAACGGTAGTTCAACAGTTCCTTCTTCAATTTTTTCTTTGATGAAGTGTCTGTCAACTTCTACGTGTTTGGTTCGGTCGTGTTGGACTGGGTTTCGAGATATCTGAATGGCTGTTTGATAATCACACATCATTTCACATGCTTTGGTTGGTGGGATACCAATTTCTGTTAATAATTTGTGTAACCATAGTATCTATGTTAGTCCTCTAGCAATTTCTCAGAATTCAGCCTCTGCACTCGATAGTGCAACTACCTTTTATTTCTTGCTTCTCCATGTCACCAGATTACCTCCAACAAATGTGAAGTAACCTGATGTAGACCTCTGATCTACTAGATTTCCTACCCAGTCAGCATCACTGTAACCCTTAATATGCAAGTGATCATGTGCTTTGAATAGAACTCCATGACCAGCTATACCTTCCTGATGATTCTCCATACAGCTTCCATGTGTTCTTTTTATGGTAGGTGCATGAATTGGTTCACAATTCCTACAACATAAGATATATCAGGTTGAGTATGAGATGGATAAATGAGTTTTCCCACTAAGCGTTGATATCTTTCTTTATCATCCAATTCAGCTCCTTGGATTTTCAGTCCATGATTCACGATTATCAGTGTGTTAACAGGTTTGCTGTCAAGCATTCCTATTTCTGCTAGGAGATCTAGGATGTACTTCTTTTGACAGATGAAGATTCTTTGGGCTGATCTTAGTACTTCAATTTCGAGGAAGTATTTGAGTCTTCCTAAATCTTTCATCTCGAACTCTATGAAGAGATTTTCTCATAACTTGTTAATTTCTTCTTCACCATTTCTAGTAATAATCATATCATCAACATAGATAATTAGATAAGTTATAAGATCACCTTTTCTTTTAAGAAATAATGTGTGATCTAAGTTAGACTGAGTGAACTTATATCATTTCATTGTCAATTTGAATCTTCCAAACCATGCTTTGGGTGATTGTTTCAGTCCATAGAGGGAGTTTCTTAGTCGACAAACTTCATTCTTTTTGAACTTATCTCTAAAACCTGTTGGAGCCTCCATATAGACCTCTTTTTTCAAGTCTCCATGCAAGAAGGCGTTTTTGACATCGAATTGGTGAAGTGGCCACCTTGGTTGGCAGCTACTGAGAATAGTACTTGAATGGTATCGATTTTTCTAGTGAGAATGTATCTAAGTAGTCGATGCCATACGTCTGAGTATATCCTTTCGCCACAAGTCATGCTTTGTATCTTTCGATTGACCCATCTGGTTTATGTTTTACTATATAGACCCAGCGACATTCGACTGGTTCTTTCTAGGTGGTAGTGCCCATTTTTCCCATGTATTATTTCAATCGAGTGCCTCCATTTCTACCTTCATTGCATTCGTTTAGTTTTCTAACATTAGGGCTTCTTCAAGCTTGTTGGGGATTTCTTATTCACACAAAGCTACTGCAAATGCTTTGGCTTCTACTGACAAGTTTCCAATTGCAATGTGAGCCACTGGATATTTAAGCTTCTTCATGCCAATTGGTTATGGGGAATACTTATCGGGTATAATTCCTCGATTCCTCCTCGGGGGCATAACAAATTGTTCCTCTTCCGATCACTGGATATTTAGGCTTCTTCATGCCAATTGGTTATGGGGAATACTTATCGGGTATAATTCCTCGATTCCTCCTCGGGGGCATAACAAATTATTCCTCTTCCGATACTATTTCCTGTTCCACCACATTCTCCAATACATCGTGGTAAGTAGGTACATCAGGGGTTTCAGTTGTGCTTACCTCGGATAGCAGGTTGGGTTGATCCATGAGTGAGTCATTGGAGTTCAAGGGTGCTGCAGAAGCTTCATGAGGTTTTTCAATAGTACTATTTATCTCAACTCGTGGTTTTACATTTATCAAACTTGTCATTTCAAGTAACCAACTTAGTGCATCCATTTGATCATCATCCCCCTGAGCACCAAGTTGGGTGTTGTAAAAGTATTCAGTCATTGTGGTATGAATGTAGGGGGTCTTTGGATTGTAACACCTGTACCCCTTTTTGTTAACTCCATATCCAATAAAGACACATTTTTTAGCACATGGGTCAAGTTAGGTTCTATTTGTTTTAGGAATGTGAACAAAGACAAAACATCCAAAACTTCTGGGTTGTGGGTTCAGAGGTTCTTGAATATTTGTAAATTTGGTAAGTGTTTGGATAGGTGTTTGTAGGTTAAGGATTTCTGTGGGTAATCTATTGAGGAGGTAAGTGGATGTGGCTACGACTTCGGGCTAAAATCTTTTGGGTACATTGGACTTAATGAGAATTTCTCAGGTCATTTCTAAGAGGATTTGGTTTTTCCTTTCGGAAGCATTGTTTTGTCTAGGTGTATGGGGACATGTAGTTTGATGGATAACCCCTTGATTTTGGCAAAAGGTTTTCATAGATAAGTTCACAAACTCCCCCCCCCCATTATCTGATCTTAGGATTCTAATGCCCATTTCAAACTAGGTTTGGATCATTTTATGAAAGTGGATAAATTTTTCGGTTACTTTAAATTTATTTCTTAAAAAATAAATCCAAGTCATTTGGATGTAATCATCGATAAAGATAACAAAGTAACAGAAAAATTGTTCACCAATAATTGGTGACGGACCCCATACATCAGAATGAATTAAATCGAAGGGTAAATTAGATCTAGTATTATTTGTTATATAGGTTTATCTATGGCTTTTTGCCAATGCACATATATTGCAATGCAACTTATTATTGGAAAAGAGTTTGGGAAATAAAATTTTCAAATAAAAAGTGGATGGATTCCCTAATCTTCGGTGCCAAAGCCAAGCATCCCTTCTGTAGTTCCATGAGCGAGCATCATAGTACTATATTGAGTAACCTCATCTATGTAATACAGGCCTTGGCATTCAATTCCATGCCCAATGATCATCCCCGTCCTGATATCCTGTAAAACATAAAAGGTTGGATGTATTAGCATAGTACAATTGAGTTCTTTTGTAACGTGACTAATAGATAATAGTTTGTGAGATAATGATGGGATATGTAGGTAATTAGACAATTTTAAATTTGGTGTGATGTCAATCGATCCGGCTCCTGTGACAGGGATAATTTCTCCATTTGCTTCCATAACATGTGTTTTCTCGGGTTTAGTTTATGATTTAATGTCATTTGGGTCAAATGTCATTGTATCAGTAGCACCACAATAAAAAATCCATGACGTATTTTTAGAAACTTTGCCAATTTAGGCAAGGTTAGCAAAAGAATTGTAATTTTTGGGCTCAATTTGGATTTTTAAAGTTTTTGAGGGGCCAATTTGGTGATTTAGTGAGGTTGGTAACTTAATTTGAGAAATTAAGTTCTCTAAAGGGTCAATTTGTAAAATGGTTTGGTATGTGGGGCCAGGGTTATATTTCGTAGAATTTTTGGGGTTAATTTGTAAATAATTCAAAATATTGGGGTTTGGGTATAAAAACCCAGCCCTTTACCTTTAAAGCCCGTTTAAGGGATTTCTCCTTTGACAGCCATTGCTGCCGCCACTCCCCTTTCTGCCTCTTCTTCCCTTTGGACGCTGCTATCGCTGTTGGTGGCTCCTTTGTTGCCCAAGGCGGTGGCTGCCTTTGCGATGGGGTTTTGATTCCTCCATTTGCTTTCATCCAGCCACTAATCGGGATATTCGATGACTTCAAAGCATCCTTCCCTTGTGCACTTGGTTTTTTCGCAAAGCGAGCATTTGAGTTTGGATTTGTCTTGGCGGGGGCCTTTGCCGAAGTTTTATCATCTGTGGCTTTGTGCGGCCATTTCGATTGCCTATGTTCCAATCATTTGAAGGCATCCGCATTGCACTCTGATATCTATTTATGGCCCTAAAATCAAAAGGTGGGTTGATTCCTTTCCAACCATCGCATACGCTGCTTCTGGCGATAGTAATGGTTCTTGCCTTAACAATTCCCTTTTAATTTGATGATGTTCTTGATCAATTGAGTTTCAGAACTGAAATAACTTTTACTCTTGCCAGATTCGGTTTTACGTGGCTATGTCTACTTCTGAGGTCATTGGATTGGGCTCCCTTATGTTGATTTCTCCCCATACCCCTTACAAGGTAATCCAAAAATTCTCTAGTGGCTGTCCATTTTGTTTCATTCCGTTAATTTTGGAATGAAGGTCGAATGTTTGTAGTTTATCCTTTCCACTGCTGTATGTTGACATCAGTATACTCCAAAGGGACCTCGCTATTGGGAACTCAATCAAATTGCTCACGATTTGTGGCTCGATATTCTAAATAAGCCAGGAAAAAATTATTAAATAGTCTTGTTACCATTTTTCATATGCTTCTTCTTCTCGTTTTGGTGCTGTTGGGATTCCTGTTAAATAACTTAGCAGTGACTTTGATTTCCCCCCAGTTGTGAATTTAATCATTCGGGCCCATAGTACGAAATTCTGGTTTTTTAACTTCATGTTGATGCTGAGGTTATCCGATAGTGTCTGTTTTGAGTTTTGGTTGTTGAAACTTGATTTTAACAGATTTGCAATCTATGTTGACAGGTCATTTTAGCTACCCTTAGTTTACCTCATTTTGTTGCTGTCTCCGGACTTAGTAGCTGAGGATTTCTAGGTTTTCCCGGAGGTAATTGACTCGTCAGTACTTCCGGACATAGTGGCCAACCTTCAAAGGTAAGTTGGTAAGTGATGAAGTTGTAGATTATGGTCTAAGGACCTTAACACGCTATGATGCCATGTTACAATTTAGCTACTGTATATTGGGAAAAAGGATTTTATTTGTTTTTTTAATGAATTACAATGGTGAGAATGGTTGCTTTATATAGCAGACTGTACAAACAAAGTAGGAAATACAATAAATACAATTAAGAGCTTTCTATAATCCTTAATCCCTGATTTCTGTAATCCCCTGAATTCTGTGATTGTGTTGGCTGGAAGAAGAGAAGTGATGAGGCTGATTTAATCCCTTATTTGATTTCTTTTTCTAACATATTCCCCTTTTTTAAGAGAAACAAAGTTAACCCATCTTTTATTCAATAAGTTATTTCATTACTTTTTGAAAGATTGATCAAAGAGAATGATTCTCACGCTCTAATCAATCATCAAACTATACTCCTCTTAATCTCGCAACAGATGGTGACTGTAAGGCAGAAAAAAGTTATAGTCATTAGTCGTGTAACTGGCATAGCTTCTCCAATGCATAAGTTAGTGATATAATCAAAGAGGAGACAAAGAATATTTGAGTTAGAATGTAATGTGTATCTTTGATGGCAGAGGGGATCCCTTTATATACAAATCAGATCAAACCTAATCAAGATAGAAATGAGTATCCATATTAGGGAAGGATTTTACTCTAAGATCAGACTTCTAAAATAAGTAGTAAAACCCTATTTAGATTTAGATATCTCTTGTTTAGTTAAACATGAATATCGATGTGGCAGGCTTAGCGTGCAAGCCAAGCTCTTTTTAGGCGGACACAAGGTGCCACTGGGTGGCAACATAAGCTGCAAAGGTCTTTCCTCTATGTGCTTAAGGATAAAGTACTAGTATATTAGAGGCCTTTCCTTAAATTTTATGCTTAAGGATAAGTGTAAAACTTTTTTTCAGGGTTTTCGAGAAAATTCCACTAAGTGGTCACGCTTTTACATGTCAGTTCAATCGTCTAATTCAAAAAATTATGGTTGTGCTTTGGTAATTGTGTGCGCCATTGATTGCTCTCCACATGCAAGCTATCTAACAACATAGATTGAAGACGACTTTTCATGTGTCTCATCCTCCTTATTTAAACATTATTGTTTCAACTTCATTACATCATTTTTCATTCTCAAAGTTTTGATTTAATATCTCCGGCGATCTCAAGCTTTCCAAGTTCTCTTTGTACTTCTAACTAATTAAGCTGCTTTTTCCGATAAGTCTCACTTCCTTTACACTTTGATTTTCCTTTATTATTCTTGAACCGCAACAGATTGTGTTTTTGTTCGTATATTTGCTTTGTTTATGGTTTGGGCAATTTTTGGAAAATACATGAGCGTTCTTCGTGTTCGTGAGATTTTTAACACACAAACTAGTATAAATTTTGATTCCCCCCAAAAATGAATTTTAAGATTATTTGAAATCTAAATTTGACGTTCGTAGTTTTTAGAATATGGTTGACATGGAGATTATTGACACGGCTAATAGATATAATCATTCTAGTAGTTGTGATGATAGTGAGTGGCTAAAACAAATGGATAATCACATATATACCACATATTTGTCTATTTTGCTAAACATCGCTAGGTAATTTACTGCTTCACGTGTCAGGTTAAAGAGAAAGGTGAATCGTAAAATGGATTCTAAAGCCACCAATTTTGACCAAATGAGGGACGGCTCCCTTAAGGTAGAGCACATGAGCGACGCGAAGAGTACACAAGAAGACTCATCTTCAAATTTGATGATGAATCTCTCAAACGGTGGGACATCTAAACAAGATGCTAAAATTTAGGGTGAAAACTTTAACAAATAGGAAATTGAGCTTAAAGTAGAGAGGTCTACATGTTAGGCAGATAAAGATTTAGACGGTACTAGCGAAGCGTCTTCTTCTGCCTTAAGAAGAAGGATATGAATAGGATTGCTCGAATGGATGTTGTGGTATTCATGGTGCATGAATCACACATTGAAAATGAAGCAAGGATGTTTCCTTGATTGTGAGAATGCTATGTTATTCTTCCCTCACTAAATCAAAGGGTAAATTCTCTATCGAATGGCTAATTTAGCATTTATATGGATAACTTGAGGAGCAGATTTGAAAATCCATTGCCTGAATTCGTGGTGGAGCTTCTTCAAATCTACAATATTTTTTTAGCTAAATTGCATCCTAATTCCTAAGCCAACCTCATGGGTTATCATCAATTATGCTTGGATGTTGGCTTGGATTTAAGCATCACATTCTTTCAGAAGTTATGCAACATCAAGAAAAATAAAGGTGATGACCACTATCAATTTGCTAAACCTCCTTGTTCAAGATTTCACAAAGTTAGCAATCATCCCTCTTTAAAGCATAACTTCAAGGAGTTTTGGTTCAACATCCTAGTACATAATAATCATCATGCCTTTCCCAATGACTAGTCTAGCGAGGAACCATATAACTTATCTGCTAAGGCCCACAACATGAGTGATAGGTAGTGGTCTAGAACATAAGAAATGAAGTCTAAGCGCTACCACATGGGCCTCTATTAAACGTCACTATCTCTTGGCTCATGACCAAGAGACAAGAGAAGTGATATATCTTGATGGTTTTGATCCTCCAACTAGTACTTTCTTATCTAATTTTGTTTAATTTTGTTTACAAGTATGACTTCACCTAATGACCTGAAATCTCACATTTAGCTACAAAGAATTTAGCGATAAAAAAACCCGAAGAAGTTGGTTACTCTGAAGGTTCCTAATTAAGTAGGTAATAAAACAATCAACAGGCTGACTGGAGGTTATACAAGGGCATCTCCTCTAGTATATTTTTTTTATCTATTATTGGTAGCATACCTTGTTTCCATGGCTTTGTCTTGACTTTGGTTTTGTCTTTTAAACTGAGACATGTGACGAGGCATTTTACTTTCAATCCCCATTGAAAGTGGGACTTGCTTAGGTCTTTGAGAGAGAGGGACCAGGTGCCCCTTTCAAGGATTTCAATGTTTAAACTCTGTTGAAAGGTTGTTTTCCGCTCTCGGTAGACAAGGAGATATACAAGGAGGAAAACAATGTCTTCTTGTTAATTATTCTATTCCAGGAGATAACTCGGTGAGTTTAGTTATTGCTATATATATTTTAGAGTTTTGAATGTGTGAGTTAGTTTTTAGTTTTAATTTTTTCAATTCATGTCCTGTGTTTCCGAGTTTATCTGGCTAGCCCACAAGGACACTTAGTTCATGGTTAAGTACAATGTGAAGGAGTTTGAAGTGAAGGAGTTGGAGACTAAGTTATCTTCAGCTACCAAGAATACAGATCAAGATGAGAAAGATCGCAAACATTCTCCAATCGATTTCTATAAAGGCGTCGAGAGAGTGAAAGAGCTCGAAAATGCTGGTTAATCAAGAAAGTAATTAAACATGCGAACGTAGGAAGGTGGAATTTCAAAACTTTAAACTAACCTAAGGATCTCCTAAGTATGCCATGATTGATATAATCTAGGTTAAAACATTCCATAGATGCTTTTAGGTTTATAAAGCTTAACAAAGAAACCTATCATCTAAGTTCAAAGCATTACCAGTTGATGCACACTTTCTCTCTTTAGGTGATGGTGTTCCCTTAGAGCAGTTCGGCAGAACTTCTTTAGCATAAGAGCCTCTATGATTGATCCACATGGATCTTCATCGACCAAAACCTTGTTGAGGAAGAACCCGTTAGTAAACAGCAGCTGCTAGACCATTCGAAGACTAACCCAAAAAGAAGCCAAGAAGGCTCACTTTAGAAAGAGCCTTCAAAAGAATTCTTCATTTGTTTAGAGAAACTTGTGGAGGATCTCGAACAACGAACGAAGAGAGAGATGTCGAAGTCAAAGAGAAAAGCTGAGCTGAAGTTTAGAATAATGAAGAGGTTGAAGGCTATATATAGGGAAAAGGGGGGAGTGTTAGATTCCCCCTCTAACACTAGCCTTAACGGGTTAGCCGCACGAGTCATAATGACCCACGACCTAACCTGCGCGCCTCTTGCAAGGCAAGCCCTTGCAAGCTTGCCTTGTTACCGCAAACATAGGCTTGCGGCCCGCGCTAGCAGGCTTGCACTGCCATGGGTAGCGCTTGCGAGCTTGCAGCCCACTAGCGTGTATGGGCTTACCCCGTACACTAGTGACCTGCGATCTTTTCAGCTTGCAGGGGAGTCGCACAGGCCCCACTTCGAATAACCCATGTTCGTTTGGGGCTAATTGCAATGGGAAAAATCCCCTTTCTACGCTTTGTGTAATTTTTCCCTATTTTTTCTTTATTCTCTTTAATTATTAATTCGGTCTAACCAATTAATAATTCCTCATAATGAATTCAACAACTTGTATTTTCAGTATAAACCAAGTCCATATGTTCTTTACTTAGTCTGATAAAGATCCAAAGTGTATGACCTCATTGGATCCCAAAGTATAAAGCCGCTAGAGGTTAACCTAAACTTAGCCTTCCATCCAGGAACCTTTAAGCTCAGTGTTCCAGACTGGTATGGAACCCGATAGCTCTAGATGATCAAATGGGCTTTCTAGCAAAGGTGTATAATCCCCCGATACTTGGAAAGTCATGTGATTGTGACTTGATCTAGTTTTGCAGTAGTAACTAATACAATACACTCATTCCATCAAGTTACGTACCATCTAGTTTATTGAGCTCGGATTATATGTAAGCTCATGTAATAGCTGTAGCTATCCTAGAATTAGACTTGTTCATGTTCGCCACTTTCCTACTAATAAGTTTGATGATTTTTTCACAAGATTCAGCTATATATCAATGGTGCCAAAAACTTGTTCACTAAAAATATAGGTGTTGTCAGTTACTCTTATCTCAAATAGAAAAATGATGATAACTGCAAGTATACAATTGCGATGTAGTTTTGAAAGATATCGATTCCATAGGGAAGGGCTAGCTCTAAAGATCAACATGGAAGATAAAATAAAAAGAAAATAAAATAATTTATATTTTTTTATAAGAGGGTTAGAATGAAAAATGAGTAAATATAGGTATGAAAGATTAGAGAACCTAAAATATATAGATTTTTCCCTACGAAACAAGGATAGCAAGGAAAACATGCAAATTCAACAAAGATGTTACGATTTACTAAACTAATCTAACAGACTCGGTTCTAAATACTCAGATGTTCAATTATTCGCCACAGAGCAACATATGAAATAACTTTTCTAAATCTAGTGCAAACGAATTAAGACAATTATGTAAACCTGGACAACATCAATACTATGCTTAGTACGGGTCGCTCTCACATAGCCACATTTAGCAAGTTACCATTCTAAAAATGTTGGCTCGCTAAATAGCGTTATATCACAGATCCAGTGATTATACATGATATTGTTAAACTACTCTTAAAATTAACTCCAATGCATATAACTTGATTAACATAAAAGACTTAATATGAAATACGCATTATAACACATAGACATATCATAAACTTCGAAATAGAAAGTATAAGTAGAAAGAAAAGCAAAGTTGTAAGGTATGCAAGTGAAAGCTAAAGTTAATCAAACCGTATCCACTCTTTAATGGGAATCGTCAATTCCCACAATTCCTATGTCTACTTTGAATTCAGTCTTGGCCCGTACAAAACCTCCACTAGGATGCTATTCTTTGTGAATATCGAACAAATGAATATTGAAGAATGAAAAATTTTATTGATAAGTGATTTGCAAGCACACTTATACAACAATTCGCTCGAGAATGTAGAGAATCTAGTGATCGAAACAAGGATTCGAATAACTTAAAAATTTTCTCGCTAACGCTTATGAACGTAGCGAACTCTCTAT